>OZ024913.1:40507677-40560177 GCA_964017125.1 Flabesymbios commensalis
TCGTTTTTAATACGTTTTATTATAAATTCTTGGCAGATCAAATCGCTGTTATTGGGAACAAAATGTGTTTTTGAATATCAAGCTTTGCAAATGTTTAATCTCAAATTAGATAAATATGAGTAATTCTTACCCACTTGAAGTTGTGGCTCGCGGTAGCGAGACACAAATTCAAGTGGGTGAAGATTTAAATTATTTAATTTAGCGCTTAAAGGGTTAAGCCCAGCTATATCATCTATATAGCAGGAGCTTTCTAAAAATGGTAATAATTCGAGAAAAAAAGACGAGCAATTTCTATGGTGCATTGTGGTGATGTATATTTGTCCATCATTGTGCCAACATTGGTCAAACACAAATCTTCGTTAAGTAGCAATCTCAAATGCATGAGAAAGCGTGCAAATAATGCAAATACTTACTTGGTAAACTAAATTGATTATTATCTCCGCTACATCAGATATACTTCCTATTACTGCAGATTAAGCGTTTAACCGTTAGATTACTGGAAGTGAGTATACTCACGCTAGCGAATAGTTACTTGTTGAATTATCCCCTCACACCCCAGTGGCATATATGTACGATAATATTGTGCATTATTAAATACTTTATTAAGGGTTATTGTCAAATCGAAATCACAACATATGCCTTGGCTAGCTTTTTCCGCTTCATTTGAATACATATGTTATGGGTCTACGGCCACTAGAAATATTTTACTCTTTCAGACGTCAGATTCTGACGTCTAAAGTCCAAATCCCCGCGATGAAAAGGTTACAGTGAAACATAGAAATACACATATAAGTTTATGCTGCATTATCTGATTACTTTTTGTAAGTATTGACATTTGTGTACTATATGTGAATTAGACATTTGAATTAATCTTTTTCAGATTCAATAAAGACATTGTGTTACAACGTTTACTGTTTTAAATAGTTATTTATTGTGTGCAACAGAACCATCATACCACATTTTTAGCATACAAAATTATTTAAAAGTATCTGAAAATAATAATTTACAGCTACAAACTAACAAAAAATAGCAAGGCTATTCATCACCGAAGTCTAAACACGAAAAGCACACTGCATTTTTGTTATATCATAAAATATATAAGACTGTCTACTAACAATATTTTATATTCAACAAGCTGAAAAATGTGAAATAACATAAAATCAATTACTGCAGCATAATAATTAGTGAACAATTGCAAGCATACTAGTATAATACAACGAAATTAATAAAACGGGGACCCTTTTGCAGAAAAACTCTATGTGTGTTATAACACTGCGGGACGAGGAAGGAGGTGTGAGATAGTTAGAAGTTCAGTTATAATAGACTCAATAGGATACATCCCCTATTAACCTTTGTCTTGCTGAATTATTTGCTTCTATTTTTCATTTATTTGCAGCTGAAATTGTTGATGCAATATCCCGTTTTGAGAACAATTTCTATTTTTTAAAAAGGAACACCTCCCAAACTGAATTATTTGGTTTACCAAGAACCTCCCAGCAAACACAAAACATTTGTATAACACTTGTACAATGTCGGACCAACGTCAGAGACGTTGGGCCGACGTTGTACAAATGTTATACAAATATTTTGTATTTGCTGGGCTACCACAACATATTTTATCAATTTAAATGACTTTTTTAAACTTTGGAGATCAAAAACATATAATAATATAAGCTCCCAGTATCACAGAGGTTAAGTACTCTTGTTCTGTCCCCGCATAGAGTACTGTTTTCACGGCTAGTTCACCACAACCCCGGTAGACATCGTGCTTTTGTACTGTGACATTGTCACGAATACTTACTGCCAAATAAGCTACAGGCTTGGAAGATGCACACATAGCGTCACGATATTCCCTAGTGCTTGTCATGTGAACAAGTGTCATTACCAATTAGGTGTGAAATCTTTATACATGAACATGCTCAAGTGCAACTAAATGTACTATTGGCTTTGTTATAAGCATCCACTGTGAAACCTTCATAGCTGACGACTATCGAAGAATCGGGAGAAACACGTTTTAAAAAGGTACATTCACTAAATGCTTCAACAAAAAGACCTGGGTAGTGAATATACAACAAAAATGGTGTTACATCTTGTATGAAGAAGGTCTATGTACTACAAATTAAACTAGATAGACATATAATGTACACAACAAGTACATCGAAAAAGTACATGTGCTACAAATTCCATCAGAATTGTCTATTTATTAAAATTACACGAAAAACACCTTTTTGACTACAAGTTACACCAACAAAAGGAAAAAGTGACAAATTACATAAATAAACATGTGTATTACAAGTTACATACAAAAGCATAGGCTCTATGCATTTTAAATTACATTTTTAAAGTGCTATGTATCACAAGTTACATAAACAAAACATAATTATGTGCTACGAGTCACATCACAAATATTATGTACTACAACGTATCCATCTAATAGCCTATGTACTGCAAGTTACACCAAAAAAGATTTGTACATGATATGTACATATATATATATATCACAATTTATATATGACATATGTGTCCAAGGTCTTATAAAAAGCCAAAATGTTATTATTTTACCTGGAAATGTTTGCTAAAGCTATGTTGAAAATTGAATTTTGAACAAAATTGTTTGATGCCAGGATTCAGTCGGAGTGACGAGGTCACACATTACCGCTATTAACGTGCATGTCGTCTACAATAAGTGGACGTCAATTACAAAGTAAACTATATTTATTTAATCAATTTGAAGGGCTACATGTATATACATAGCAAAATCCTTCGCTGCAATTAAACTATATAGATACGCGTGTTCTTGTCTGTATGTGTAACAGTCTGTATTTAGTAACAGTTTAAATCACCTAATTTTTTTTAAATTATACTCTGTTTTCAATACGAAGTTAAATGAGAAAAATGACGGCTGATTCAAACTCCTCAATTATATTAAATCAATAAATTAGTTTGCTGCATAAATATCCTGTATTGTAATAGTGATAACTGCGCACAATTGAAGTCTGCCATAACTCGGTATGCTCTTACATTTCTAGATACTTAATTAACAGTAGCTACTAATTATCAGTATTTGGCACATGACCACTTCAGAGACACTCGGAGAACAGATGTTGTGACAATACTATTATTCAAAGGCACACAACAGTTACTGCTTTACTTTTCAAGTAATAAGTTACTGCTGTTTGCCTTTGCATGGTAGTATTCAGTGATATATATCAGAGGTTCGTCACGGTCACGTACTTGTACTTTACTCGTAAAAGCGCCGATTTGTCCGATACATCAACCTGATTGTTTTGTATAATAAAAGCTCCAGCACATTTCAGGTTGATGTTTCTACATTTTTTTATGCTGGAATTTCTGAAGCAGTTTCCAGTCTCAAATAATAGTGTGTTAATACTCCTTAAAACGCTACATTAAAAATATATTTTTTGCTACTTGAAGTTGTGTTTCGCGGCAGCGAGACACAACTTCAAGTGGCAAAAAATACTTATGCACAATGTTTTAATCAAAACATATCCCAATTGGAATTTCATCGTTTTCACCATCTATCAGTTATTCTGTTAATATGCATGAGTTGGTGAAACATTTGATTTTGATTCTAGCTCATTTTCCCCCATTCTTTCTCAAATTATACTTTCATTGTTGGTCCATCGTCTACAAAACTGGTCCAATATATAACCAATATCGGGGCAATGTCTCCTGTAGGGGTATGCTATCCTGGCGGATTATGTATGGCGTATACAGAACTCTGATCTCTTACCCCCTCGCTGCCAAAAAAAAACAATAAATTTATCGAATGGAGCGGTCGTAACAATTGAGTGACGCTGAGTACCTGTTGTCTCTATTGGAGCTCTCCGTGTGCAGGTGGGGGTGTCCCATCAATTAGAAACCTTACCCACCACATGCCAGTCTTACAAAGTGAGCGCAGATGAGCACCAACAGGTCTTTTGTGAGTAAGTTTCTTTGCGAATGAGTGTCTGTGACAGATTTAAATTAACCCTTAGAGCACTGGTGTCGACCATAGTATTTTTCTACGTTTTTATCAGCATTCGTGAAAAATACATTCGCCACTGATGTTTATCATGATTTAAATTTCACAAATGCAGAATTTTTTTCGGGTTTTTAAAGTTGTAATCACGGTACGGTTATACAACTTCAAGTGTCCAAAAAGTCAAACTTAGTAGTCCAGATTTTAATAGTTAACCCTTTTCCTGTTAATGCTGTGTAGTAATTTCCATTTAGTCGAAGCTGGTTGAAGCTTTGAAAAGTCAAATAAGGCTGACCTAGAACTTGGGTAAAGCGTTCATGGGCTGACGCTTAGCTCACGCATTCTACTATATTTAGTGTTCTGTGTTTGGTTTAATCTGATCATAGAGGTAAATCTTTTATCTCTATCATCTGATGCAAAAATAACTCTGGTCTCTTAATGAATTTAAACTAAGGCTCTGAGGGGGAGAACGAAGTTAACGTCAATCGACATTGTAATCGATTTTAATTTGTTTTATCAATTTAGATAACCGTTCTTCAAATAAAAATATAGGCACGAATGTTTCGTCTCAAATTTTTAATATGAGTAATTTTCATCAGCTTGAAATGGGTAGCGGTAGCGAGACACAGCTTCCAGTGGTTGAAAATTCCAAATAAATGACATGGCGATTTAACGGTGACTTGTTGGACTGTTAACAATTTACATTAACACGTACGAATTAACAATCACGTATTAAATAAGGGGATCCAAAATCAGAAATGACACAATACATGCCAAGAAGATAATTCACAAGTATTGGATAATTTAAATAAATATAACTGCGTTGAAGAAAAATACTTTACTCTGTGAAGACGCCGCTGCAGGTCTTATAGGGATGAGATATGGTTGATGACATGTCACAGTCACTGGGCACACAATACATGCAGTTACCATCACCGAAAACGGTGTAAAAGCAGTGTAACTGCCGTATAACACGAACTCTGACAGATTTACCCCGAACAAATCGCAAAAGTACACAAACTTATTTCTCTGTTTCCTTAATTGCCCATCTATATGAGTATTATTTTCATGCAATCACCTTCACTACAATGTAAAACAGGCAAGCTGCTATAAAAGACGATTGATCTCCAAAAGTGTTGATATTGATTTTATACTAATAATAGCGAGATCTTTAAATATATATATATATTGCCACTCCATTGCCATGATATGATTGTGCTCACAGCGTCAAGTAATATCATTATAGGTGTTTATGTGTATTAAGTGCAAGTGAAACTAATGTTGTTGATGGTGAAATGTGTTCTGGAAGAAAATGTGGACCAAAAACATTCATCATGATAGGTTGGGCTAACATCGGGGTACGCTAGTACAACGATGCGCCGATGTTTAAGGGCCACTCGGTGTTGATTTACAGAAAACTATAATGTCAAGTGCACATTTGACAAGACGGTGTAAGATCTCCAAACCCCTCCATCGCAGTAAAGGAGCTATCAAAGAGGGCATATTTATTTGTTGCGACATATGGTGGCTTTGTAAACATATCAAGGTTACAGGAAAACAACATATGCAGCTAGTTTTGGCGCGCTTAATTTAACGCATTTCAAGAAAGTGAAATAATCAATCAATTCAATTTGGAATTACCATTTATAATATTACTTTACGTACTGATTTATAATAACACCCCGTGTTTTTCATTTGGGAACACGTAGGCCTACTGACACATTTTCAAAAACAACGTATGACAAACAGTTATTGTATAGACAATTCATAATAGTAGGCCTACAGAAATTGTGAAAAAAATTTGTGATCAAATTCATTAATCTCTCAAGAAGTCACTCAGGATTAGGCCACCTCAAAATATAATACTTAGACTTCACTTGGTCGGATTAAAATTACAAAATACAAACAAACACAGATATCTTCTAAGCTAGAAAAAAGGTAATCATACTTTTAGGATCATATTAGCATATATTAAGATTATGTACACATCAAAATGGAGACCAAAAATATTAATTGAAACGATTTGTATAACCATAGATCAACCATGTGTGGTTAATCTATGGCATAAAATAGACCTACCTGTATAAATTTACAAATACCTTGAACATATGAAACAATCTGCAATAATACAATTAGAACATGTTTGTTGTATGTGTGATTTTACAACCTGCAATATTGTACAATTAGAACATGGTTGTTGTATGTTTGTGATATGTCTCAACTTTGTTAATAAAGTGTAATATCTGGCGAGGTGTCACGTCCTATCATCGATACGTGACATATATATTATCCTTTTCTTTTTGGAATGTTTGAAATCTTGCATATATTTTGAAATGTGCACATAATTTTTCTAACGCTAAAACTAAAAGACTTGTGACCAGCCTTCATATCTCTACGCTCCACAAAATCAGATATATTTTTGTTCCACAGCTCCTTATCGGCCGATGTTGGCTCACTGCTGATCCACCGTCTCTGACGCTTGCCCAACAATGAGGCAACATCGGGTAAATGTCTCATGTTTCCTCGGATGCCTACTATGCGTATTATATTAATATGATTGTTCTGTTTTCAATTCGTGAAGAGAAGAGTCAGAATGTACACCTTATAGAACGACCAAAAAACGTAGGGCAGTTTTGAACTCATTGTAATTCAGCGATGTCCTGTTCATATCAGGAATGTTGTGATCAGTGTTAAATTGTCCTAACTTATATGGCATATTGTGTTGGCTTTTGCTACCAATGCTATAAGGCTAGCAGAGTGCTTATATCAGACGGAGTGAATTTATGAAATAACTAGGCAGTTGTAAAGAAATACAACTGTGATTATTTCTGAATCAGGGGACATCATTCTGTAGATTCAGCATTCATATATAATAAATTCTGCACGTATATTGTTGCCTGGTATAGTGGTATATATTGTCCAGGTTATTCTGGGGCATATCGTACACTGACCTGTGATATCAAAAGACTGTATGCAACAAGATACAGGCCATTCAACCAATGTTAGTTTATTGTTGGGCCAACGTCAGAGACGGTGGGCCAAAAATAAACTAGCATTGAGTATATAAAGTGTGTTTGCTCGGCATTTGTCTGTAAAGGACCATCATTTATTATCAGGTGGGTGTAGATCTTTTTAATTGTCAATTTTTCCGATTATTGTGAAAAAAGATAAAGATATCTTGAGAAAATAAACAGCTTATTCTGCTAGATACCACGCGGATTTCAGAGATAAATTTAATTAAATATAATCCCGGTTAGATAGAAGCATACCGAAGAAATACAAAATTTCAACACCACAGTTCAACACCACAGTGCAAAGAGAGTTAGCTCAATTAAAAATTATTATTGCAGACTTTCACACAATAAAACTTGTAAACTTCCTTTTTAATCAGCCTTTCTTGTGCATTGTCGGCGCTCAGTCGACGATTTAAAACAATGACTCTGATTCCGAATTGTGCGCGCCAAATATCAGTGGCTCTCAGAAGTGCCATATAATTATAGACTTGACTAAATTGATTTGTCAAAAGGTCTTATTTCATGTAGAATAAACTTTTTTTTCCATTCAAGTAATTTTATTCCAGACAAAATGATATTTTTGTTTTCTTACGTCTGGTGTGAAAATCCGGATACTTTGATTTGCCGGTGCAGCCTGACCTTGGGGGTCATGGTGGCACCTGGTTATTGGGTCGTCCGGTGCCTCTTATTGTGTTTACCTAGTACAGACTTTCCCAGATCCGTGAGCGATATCAATGTCCAGATCCCGCTCTCTGTATCTGTACGGCCGTCCAGTCAAGTGTACCTCAAGTATACTTGAAAAAATGTGAAAATTGATACTGACGGCATCGATAAAATACAGGATTAGGAGCACTGTTGTCCAAAGTAGAACAGTGCTGTAGTAATTAATCTCTATTCAGACCTCTTGTTCTGTTTATGCGTGCCGCCTCAGAAGCTGAAGTTCAAAGAATTGCCACTCACTTTCATGCATACTTTTTCACTTTCATGCCTAAATTGAATAATATTTGCAGCATTGTTTGATTTTTAAACATAAATTATCACTATAGAGTAAATAGAATAATGCTTAATTAGAGGATGAATATACTTGTAGAACAATATCAAATGAATATAAACTGAACAATCAGCCTCAAATCACAGGCAGGAAATACAACTGAACATGAATACAAAACACCTGATAGGGTTGAGTTTTCCCTGCATAGACAGTATATTTCTAGAACGATTTGATGGAATATCAACGTAATATACCGGTATGAAACATGCGATGATAACTCAGAACTAAGCCACATGCTACAACAAACATTAAATCTATGCCTCGTGTTTGCTGCGTATACGGTCCAGCGTAAGGCAAACATAAGCCCAAAGCATCACGCTAGTTAGACATAAGTGACCATGAATGGATAAACCGGGTTTTAGATCACTTTTAGAACAGTTTTCACGCCACCTCTCGGGGGCCCTAGGGTAGTGGTTAGCACCGCTGCTTTTCATGCTAGAGTTCGAGGTTCGTTTCCCGGTCTCGGCGGTTTGAAAAAAACAAAAATGTTTCTTCCCCATCCACTCGTAAAACTCAGTATTGTGGGGAGCTTCCGTGACCGAGAGGTAGCGTGCTCGGCCTCAGACCTCCAGGGTTTGAATTTCGAATCCTGTGTCTGGAGGGCAGTGTCATCTCACCATCCTCAGGAGGTTCTCCTGGCCCAATGTAGCCTGTATGTGCACAAAAGTTGCCTAAAGCGCGATTCATTTCATTTCATTTGTCACGGAGGCTCCCCACAATGTATTACTGTTTACTAGTCGAGAAGCAAGGAAACATTTTGTTTCCTTGAAACCTAAATACCTGCAGAGCTGGGGACGAGATAGAGGCAGTGGCGTTAATCAGCACACGAAGGCCTCGCCCACCTCGACATAACTATAATTAGGGAGGAGACCCACACGTGGACATGTATTATTCAAAAGTCACTCACCTGGCCCTGATTTAACACTTTAATCCATAGAACACTGTTGTCGACAAAAGTAGCCTCTCACTGTTTTATTACGACTCGTGTAACCAGCTGTTAAAATTAAAATATGTCCTACATCTTGAGGCACTGAGACCTATGGGGACTTGAATTTCACAAATCCAAGTAATTTTCAGGCACTTGCAGTTGTGTCTCGCTACCGCGATCCACAACTTCAAGTGAGCGACAATGTTAATTATATAGCTTAGAACTCTAAGGGTTAATCACCATTGTCGCATTTATGCCCCACTTGGCATAATTTTAATGAAATTCATCGAATGAAAAATGATATAATCCATGACAATATGGACCCTCTGAGCTCTAATTTGATGTTAAAGCTGAGAACGTCCTTATGGTGATGTATTATGATGGGTATTTTTATTCAACACTCTTCGCTATCTGGCAATAATACCTTGATTCATTTACATTAGAAGAAATACAGACACAGCGTGAATAATAAATAAATAAATAAATAAATAAATAAATAAATAAATAAATAAATAAATAAATAAATAAATAAATAAATAAATAAATAAATAAATAAATAAATAAATAAATAAATAAATAAATAAATAAATCAATCAATCAATCAATCAATCAATCAATCAATCAATCAATCAATCAATCAATCAATCAATCAATCAATCAATCTATCAATCAATCAATCAATCAATCAATCAATCAATCAATCAATCAATCAATCAATCAATCAATCAATCAATCAATCAATCAATCAATCAATCAATCAATCAATCAATCAATCAATCAATCAATCAATTAATCAATCAATCAATCAATCAATCAATCAATCAATCAATCAATCAATCAATCAATCGATTAATCAATCAATCAATCAATCAATCAATCAATCAATCAATCAATCAATCAATCAATCAATCAATCAATCAATCAATCAATCAATCAATCAATCAATCAATCAATCAATCAATCAATCAAATAATCAATCAATCAATCAATCAATCAATCAATCAATCAATCAATTAATCAATCAATCAATCAAACAATCAATCAATCAATCAATCAAATAATCAATCAATCAGTCAATCAATCAATCAATAAATCAATTAATCAACTAATCAATTAATCAATTAATCAATCATTCAATCATTCGACCAAACTTTCAAAATATAAACTGTCAGTGGTGTTGATACATTTGTGCATTTTAAATCAATTTCGAAGTGGATTATTATGAATTGGCTTGGTAGTAATAAAACCAAGAAGGTTTAAAGGACAAAAGACCTAAATCTCCTTATCAAGATATTGTTCACAAAGTTATTAAAATATTTTAGGAAATCCATACCAAGTTCAAATAATTTTGTTATATTGACCAGTACATTTGCATAGGAGGAAGAGCTTACCGAAATGATTCACATGATTGTGATACTAAGGAAAATAGAATGTCTATGGGTGGACAACTAGACAAGTGGACCTTGTCTTAATGACCACTAAGTAACACTGAAAATCTACTAAAAGGTCGTTTAGTGAATCAGTTGAATCACGTTGTCTAAAAGTTGGTTGAACGTCTGCGACGTCGGACCATCTTTCAGCCAGCATTGAGCTTTAAATATCGTTGTTAACAGTCTTGGCACCCGGGGCTATACTCACATTTCATTCGCCTTGAGGTGTGAATTGCTACTGCAAGTCACACCTCAAGGTGAATAAAATGTACTGATTTTATAAACAAAATACACAAGTATAATTATTATCAGAAATGAAAACCTCAGAATGTCCTTCTAGTGATGAGATTAGTCACAATGTAATCAATGGATTTAATTCGAAACATGTCGTGTGAAGCATAAGTACGCCGCTGGAGCTGAAAGTGTTAATGGCATGGCAATGACAGGCCGTGACACAGCGTGCAGTGTTCATCGTGATCATCACTGGTCATTCCAGACTGACCATCAATCAACATCCTGGCCACACGGCCACACACCCTCTCCCCCCAGCATAGAATTTTAAATTAAAAACACCAACAGTAAACGGGATGTACTATAAGTGGGTTAAAACTACTTGCATTTAGAACATTTTAATTGAAACATTTAGCAGTATTTCATTTCTACTTCAAAGTATCTTAGTTGAAGTACAATAAAAATATAGACGTGATTAGCACAATATTCAAATTAAAACTTAAATGCAATTAGTCCCATTTCAGCGTAAACACGATAAAAAGTAGATTACTGCATGCATTTATGTTTATTTCCAATATAAAACGTGTAATATTGTTAATGTATCGAATGAGGCTGAAATTCACATAGCATCGCATGGTTATCAGTCACGCCGGCAAAGCAAATGGGCAGTAGCTGTTTACTTTTCAAGTAAGCTGTTATTGCTTTTTTGCTTTGCAATGCAGCATACAGCTCACAGGCCTCACCCCAGATATCCCAACAAAGTCGAAACGTTGAGGCAATGTTTCTTCAATGCTAAACCACCGTCGTAGACGGTGGCCCAGCACTGGTGCAGCATTGTAGGCCTACCTATGCTTCGCATTTCTGGGCACCTGAAAGGTCAGGGTTTTAATTAAAATCAACACAGCTCACTGTAAACAGAAACTAGACTTATTGATGTTTAACCCCAGCGAAACAAAGTTGAGCTCATGCAATTTTAACTTGTTGCTGAACCCCATAAAACTATAATCATTGTTATGTTAGCTTGAAATTGATATTGTTTCTGATTTATGTGCCCCTGAGGTCGACTCTCCATGATTTAAAAGAAGCGACTGAACTGTTTATGTTTGTATATCAGTTATATCAGAAATGTATAATACAATGTATCATGAATTTCTGGTTATATTAAGGGGGTTATCCATATAACCTTCATGGATATATATAGATAATAACGTTAAAGTTAACATAAATACAATGTAAACATTATATAAAGATTTTAGTAGCTCTAAGTTGTGATAATTTACCTGTTCATATTAATATGCGGTCTAATACGACCATCCAGCTACATAAGAACTAATCTGTGTCATATTTATTACGTTTCTATGAGACAATTCCCGGAATCAGGGACATTATCCCATTACAATAAATAAACATTGTTTGAAGATGCCAAATAAACATTGCCTGCTGAAATGAAAGGGATAATCAGTGTATTTTGCCTACATGTGGGCCCCACCGGGGTGTATATCCCGCTGGGGTGCTACACGTCACAATACCACTGTGTATATTATGGTACAGGGGTGGCCCTGTCCCATAATACACAACGATATTCACCACGACAGGGGGAGCTGTGGTCGCCAATGACTTCCTGCTGCGCGCGCAGGTTATTGGAGACATCCCGTGATCCAAAATCTATTTAAACCTTTAAACCCTCATGCTGAATCAGAGCAGCAATTTAATACTCTACACCGAAGGGTTTGGAAACGAAAAATTTATTGAAACTGGTTTAACAAAATTTATAATGATAAAGACATTTCCTTTAATTTGTCACTTCCAGTCATCTTCACCTTCACACTCTCAGAACAAACAACTACTCAAGGTTATTTCCACAAGTAATACATATTATGGAAAATAACAGAACCTTTTTGTTACAAGAGTGCACTACCAGTGAATTTGTAGGCCAACAGCAACAACGTAGTCGATGATGATTTCAATGGTAAATTCAGGTTTTAAAGAATTAGGCTAGTGTCGTTTCAATGTTGAGCCACATCAAAACAGCAATAAAACAATTGGCTCAGCACCTTGACTTAGTCAGCAGTGGCCACTGACTGAGCAACCACACAGGGATCATGACCGATCCCCCCACTAGAGGCAGCACCCCACTGTCTGGTCCTGTCTCCAGTTTTATCATAATAACCTGGTGCCAGCCGCCGCCATATTGACTTGATGCACACCTTATTGCAGCGTGCAACTACCTCACAAAGGCGGCGCGTTATTGGTTGAAACACGACACGTTTGCCAGCGTCTGGCACGGCGGCCATTTGCAATGCGCGCGCCGCTCACGTGAGGGCCCCCTTGACCTCGCTAGATGGCGTAGTGTATGGCAGGGGAACTTCAGAGTGGCCTGGTAATTATCACCCACTCTGTAGCTGTGGAGGGGAACCAATTCTGGCGGGAGGAGTTGAGACATCAGCCCTGAGGGAAGAGGTTACAGCTAAGAGTAGCGCCTGAAGATTACAGTTGTGACCCGTGAAATGATCTTTGGAGAAGCAACGACCCCGTGTTAATAACAAACAGATCCTCGTATGTTCTAACGAAAACAACCGCTCTGTGAAGGTGAAAAGTAGTAACTGCTTACTTGAAAAGTGAGAAGTTACTAATGTTTGCCTTTGTACGAAAATATTATTGAGCATCATAGAAGTGAAAACTATATGAAGAAACCGTGACATTATTCGATAGGAGGGCATAGTCCCGAAGTCGGTATTCTGTCTATCGTGAGTGGTATTGCTAAAATATGCAGGAAGTGACATAAAAGAAAATTAGTTATTAAAATCACGAAGTAAAGTAAACGTCTAACGTCACATAATCAGTTTGATGTAGCAATCGATCGATCACTTCTTGATTTATTGTCCATGCTCATTGGACGAGAGGTGCCTCTTGACGTTATATTTTTGTATTCATTTCATGATTTTAGTAATAAATGCCTGGTGGACCTGAAGGTGTCTCTGGCGATATATCATTGGCGGCAGGGCCGTCATTGCACTAACTTACACCTGGTTTTGATAGTCGTGGCCTTTTTGGCCGTCAAAATTACGAGCTGTCTTCTCATGCACCGCCGAGGAAAGAGAACATTTCTGCCCCAGCACCCACGGGACGTTGATCCAATGATGGACGCCGAAAAACTGGATCAATATCTATATCTCACTCAATGTTGTTTCAATATTGGTACAGCATCTACGCCGCTGGCCCAAAATTAAAACAACATTGGATCAATGTCTCATATTTGCTGCGATAAGGCAGGGAAGCAGCAGGGGGAGTGGGGCACATGGATAACTTGTTTTGCCAATGCCCTCTAACTTCAGATGACAGTCCTGGATGCCGAGTCTCATAACTCCATGGACCTTTACTATCTCCATGGTAAGTCATATCTCAACCAAATACATGGATCACCTCATCACCCAGCTAACCTAACACATTGGGCCAACATCGGGCTAGCGTGTAGTGTTAGTGTGCTGTAATGGTGTCCCTCGAGTCGTCTGGTTCGAGGCGGTCTTGCCCCCGGCAGCTGCATATGTTTACAGGCAATCCTGCAAACTGATACACGCTTTAAAAAAGGTTTTTACGAGCGGCAATTTAGGGGAAGAGTTACAATTCTTGATTTACACGGATGTTACATACACCGTGTTTTTTACAGGCTGTGTATTATCACCGTAGTCCCATCCATAAAATGGACGATTAAGAAAGCCATCCCTCTTTGTCATAGCAAGGAGGTTTCAACGTCAGAATCTCACGCCTATAGACGTCGGATTCTGACGTCCAAAGACGATCCCCGCACTAGAAGAATTAAAAAATTATTAAAGGTTTCTACAGCGTAGTAGGCCTAAGGGTTTATGGATCAGAGAACAATTTAATTCGAAATTGTGTACTGTTGTTTTTCACTGAATTCACAACACTAATATATGGCTAAAATAATTTTTGTTGAACCTCTTTAAAGTCAACCTACTGTGTTGGTATTTTAATTTTCTAACAAATTGATAATAGTGACTAAGATGACTAATTGCTGGGCAGGACTGCAAACCTTAATTGATCATGCGGCCCGGGAAATGGAACAACCGTTTATGTCGAGCCATGCCACCGCACTTGACTAGAATAAAACTTAGTCTGCACATCTTAAGTTATCGATGGATACCATGAAGGTTGTTGAGCTTCACGCTATAAGGTGGTCTGGACGTTTCTATGTAGGCATCCAATTGTAAAATGCCATTTTATTAGCATATTCTGTGCTTATGCTCGATATACACTCATCATGCTACATAAATATATAAGCCTAGTATCAACCCTTGAAGTGCTAGTCGCGTTTATAGCCATTTGCAGCTCTTTTTATTTGTTCTTCAAACGTACATTAAGAAGAATAAACAGTAAATAGTTATTATTCAACTTGTATATACCGGTATGTAAGTGAATTTTACACACGAACTTTCGGGTCACGACGATATACACACAGAGTTGTCTAATTGGCGTTGTTATTTGTTTTGATAGCGCGAGTTAAGCTTATTCACATCTGTTTAATTTGAGGCCAACTAGTTTACAATTAAGCCTTTAAATAGTATGTGTTATTTAAATTGCTAATTAACGGATTGAGAACGAATGTATCCAAACAAAGCCTTATATTACGTATAATATTATGGAAAATAGAAAATTAAAATGAATATTAAAAAAATATATATTTTAGACGTGATTGGGCTTACAATTTCTAAATACATATCCCTAAACTACATAACATTCACATAACACAGTGTGACGACGCCAAATATAAAAATATAAATGTATTCTAAAGTCAGGCAACTGGACAAGTAATAAAATCAGTCAGATTTTTTCAGTAGAAATATATGATATACCCGCATACAAGCAATAAAATAAAACTATATTTGTCTTAGACTTTAACATGTTGAATCATATTATTACATGTAGATTTTCGATTTTTATAACACCTGTGCGGGTCAATCAAATACTCATAAACTTGATAAAACCGTCTGGATGCTGCTTGATTATTTTATTTTTTATTCACATTGGATGGAGGCGAAAATACATCACACAATTTCAAGTTGATGCATCACATGGGTTATTTTCCATTACATTTTTGTAGTAGACAATGGTATACTCCATCACAATCTTTTTATGTAAATGACAATAGTATACTCCATCATGATGAGAACGTTCTCATATTTGTTATGTAATTGACAATGGTATACTCCAGCACAATGAGGACGTTCTCATGTGTTTATGTAATTGACAATGGCACACTCCATCATAATGAGGACGTTCTCATGTTTTTATGTAATTGACAATGGTATACTCCATCACAATTAGGACGTTCTCATCATTTGTAATAGACAATGGTATACTCCATCACAATGAGGATGTTATTTTATGTCAAACGTATACTCCATGACAATGAAGACGTTCTCTTATGTAATTGACAATGATATACTCCATGACGATTAGGACGGTCTTTTATGAATGGACAATGGTACACTCCATCACAATGAAGACGTTCTTTTATGTAATTGACAATGGTATACTCCATCAAAATGAAGACGTTCTTTTATGTAATTGACAATGGTATACTCCATCACAATGAAGACGGTATTTTATGTAATTGATAATCTATGCTCCATGACAATGCGTAAGTTCTTGAGACAATGGTTTACTCCCTGACAACGAAGATGTTCTTTTATGAAATATACATTAGTATACTCGATGACAATGAGCACGCTCTTTTAAGGAATAGACAATGATATACAGCATCACAACGAGGATGTCATTTTATAAAATAGACAATGGTAGGCCTATGATAATAAGGACGTTATTTTATGGAATAGACAATGGTATACTCCATGACATTATGAACGTTCTTTGTTAGAATGGACAATGGTATACTCTATGACAATGAGAAGGGTTTTTTATGGAATAGACAATGGTATGCACTCTATGTTAATTAAGACGTTCTTTTACAGAATAGGCAATGGTATACTCCAGCACAATAAGCACGTTCTCATCGTTTCATGTAATTGACAATGGTATACTCCATCACAATGATGACGTTCTTTTTTTGGAATAGACAATGGTATACTCTATGATATTGAGGACGGTTTTTATGGAATAGACAATGGTAGACTCCATGACAATGATGGCGTTTTTATATAGAATAGACAATGGTATACCCCATGACAATGATGACGTTCACATCTTTTGTAGTAGACAATGATATACTCCAGCACAATGAGGACGTTCTCATATTTTTATGTAATAGACAATGGTATAATCCTACATAAAAAGGACGTGGTTTTATGGAATAGACAATGGTATACTCCATGACAATGAGGAGGTTCTTTAATGGAACACACAATGGTATACTACATGACAACGGGGATGATTTTTTATGAAATATACTTTTTATGGAAAAGATATTGGTATATGCCTACTCCATGACAACGAGGATATCATTTCATGGAATAGACACTGGTATACTCGATAACAATGATAACGTTATTTTAAGGAATAGACAATGGTATTATTTTATGTAATTGACAATGGTATACTCCATCACAATGATGAGGTTATTTTATGGAATAGACAATGGTATACTCCATGACAATGATTGGCGTTTTTATATAGAATAGACAATGGTATGCTCCATGGCAATGATGACATTCACATTTTTTGTAGTAGACAATGGTATACTCCAGCACAATGAGGACGTTCCCATATTTGTATGTAATTGACAATGGTATATTCCATCACAATGACAACGTTATTTTATGAAACAGAAAATGGTATACTCCATGATAATGCGGACGTTCTTATATGGAATAGACAAAGTATATTCTATCAAAATTAGGACATTCTTTTATGGAATAGACAATGGTATACTCCATGACAACGAGGATGTTTTTTTTATGAAATCGACAATGATATACTCCATCACAAAGCGGTCATTGTAATTGACAATGGTATAAATACCCCCATGACAATGCGGACGTTCTTATATGGAATAGACAAAGTATATTCCATCAAAATTAAGATGGTATTATGGAATAGACAATGGTATACTCCATCCCAATGAGGATATTATTTTATGAAATAGACGATGGTATACTCCATGACAATGCGAACGTTCTTTTATGGAATAGACAATTGTATATTTCAT
Organism: Flabesymbios commensalis; assembly: GCA_964017125.1. NCBI lineage: Eukaryota > Metazoa > Annelida > Polychaeta > Terebellida > Flabelligeridae > Flabesymbios > Flabesymbios commensalis. The sequence goes on from OZ024913.1 coordinate 40,525,497, forward strand.
CACAATTATGACATTCTTTTAAGGAATAGACAATGGTATAATCTATCACAATCAGGACGTTCTTTTATAGAATAGACAATCGTATAGTCCATGACAACGTTTGACGTACATAAACTATTGAGGTCTGGCCCTTTTGAAGTTTGAAGAATAGAGAGTAAATGATCTGGCATCATTATTTGGCTAAATAATTTTTTATTCACTGTTAATTGTGGTTTCACTGTGGCGTTCTGGAATATTTCAGTAAGTACATACCAGTGTTGCTCTTTACCATTTTAAATTTCGAAATATATATTCTGAGAGTAGATGAGATGATTGGTAAACACATATGCGTTTGAAATTTGTGCGCAGTTTGAAATAAATTAGCTTTTATTTCCCTCCTCATCCGTGAGCAAACACAAAATATTGAGACAAATTAGAACGCTGACTCAATGTTGAAGCAATATTTGGTGAACATTTTGGTTGTTTAAACGTAGTTATTATGTTCGATAAATAAATAGAGTTTATATAGTTTGAAAGAAACAAAATTGTTTCTTCCCCATCCACTCGTAAAACTCCTGGCCTAATTCAGCCTGTATACGCACAAAAGTGACCTGAAGCCCGATTAAATTCATTTATATATTTATGGTATGATAGATGCTATTACAGGCTCCGTTCATCAAGCTATCATCACCCCACCTGGTGAATGAAAGCCTGGTACCACTATACCATCTTGTGAATGTAAGCCTTAATCTAGTTTCTAAATTTGCACAGGATAAACTACTTTTTGTACGATTAAATTAACACGTGGACAAACATTCGGGATAGTCACTCATATTGGAATGTTTAAAACAGAAAATAATCCAATATCTCATATTATTTTGTGATCAGGTAAATATTTATTATATGTATTATATAATTTATAAATATATTTAAAAAACAACAACATTTGTGTATACTGTATTAATTATAATAGATAAATTAATACTAATACAAGATGCAAGATATTTATTTATCCAAGCTGTATGTACAGAGTGCCGAACAAATATATAAGAAATGATGGTTACATAATATAGTGATGTGAATACAGAAGTTTAATGTGTATACATATAAAGTCCATATTTTATAAATCTAGCTACATTAATAAGTGTAATTTTCTTTTTCGTTATTAATGCAGGACATTCCATACAAAAGTGAAATTCGTCCCGCAGTTGACCACCATTAAACATTCTACATGCTTTTTCATCTCTTGAAATTCTGGTATACTGACTTGTTTCTAAGAGTAGTTGATGATTTACAGTACAAAATCGTTTTCAAACATAAATTCAGTCTTAAATAATCTATAATAATTATTTTAACATTTGACACCTGTATCAGCATTACTTACCCATTTTTGTGTATATTGATCTAGTAGACTTTGTTTTTCATTCACATAGAGCCATGTACTTTCACTAATATATTTTCTTATCCATATGTCACAAAATCCAGTATCATTTAACATCTTCTATTTATACAACAACCAAGGTGACGAAAAGTTTTCGATAAATACAATAAGTATACAACCATGCACATACACTCACAAATATACTAGGAAAGCACAGTACAGTGTTGTATAACTGGCCACTCTAGATCAGGAACAAACTGAAATTATTCATATGAAATTAAACGGCATAACAAAGAAGCGCACCGAATTAATAAACTCAATGAGCATAACCCGTAATTTGTAACGATAAATGGAAGTAAAATCAGGAAACAACATACCATAAGGATCCCTAGTAGTGCAGCAGCAGGCGGTCTCTAGCTACAGTATTTAAGGAGTTACCCAGCCACAAAAAGTAACATTATGTGTTATATGCCAAATTAAAGCTTAGCATTTCTGAAGAAAAGTAATGGTGCTAAGCTCGCAGCTTAGAGGGATTTTTGTAATCTGACCTTGAAGTACACTACCGTCGGACATAAAAGTGATCAAAATTTGACATGTCGAAATGACTGATAAAGTAAAGAGGTGTATTTGCCTCCAGTGTCTACTGAAAGCTCTCAATAACCAGTAATTTATAGCCAGCCTTTGATTATGTATCCCGGTTAACACGAAACATTTGTTCAATATTGGGCCAGCGCTGTAGACGGTGGTGCAACCTTGAACCAATGTTGGGTTAATGTCCCTTTGCTTGCTGGATTAGTAATCAGATATTTTCTTTCAGTGTATCGATCCTGTAAACAAGAAACACATAATAAATACTGGTTTATTATTGGCACAGCGTCGCAGACGATGGCTCAGCAATAAACCAACATTAGATCAACGTCTTGTTTACATGCGTTACACATTTCCTGACATTGGAGACAGTATATGCCTACATATGTATCTAATTCCGTATGTCCAGAATAATATAAGTTATGGTAGAAATGGCCGGAATGTCTCCGCAATAATATTTTATAGTCGGCATTAGAATAAACGTGCATGTAATTATATTTGAAGATGCACGTAGTTTTTGAAAACAGGACTTAGTGCATGTACTTGTATTCAAAAGACACGACATGCACATATATTCAAATAAAATGATCTTGGCAAAACTATCGCAACATTTATTAAATAAATTAAAACAAACATATAAACTTTTATTTTGCACCAATAATGATACAGCCTAATTAATACATTACTATATCTGTACCATATTATTATTTAACGCTGCCTAATTTTATGCATTACATGGGAAACAATATAAATATATATTATTTAATTCGTCATGAGAGAATTCGAAGTTGTCACAGTTTTTCCGCATTGTCAATAGATCTATTATCTTTTATTGATGGGTATCTACAGGATTAGAATGGAAATAATTCAACATGGGATGCATCATATATAATGTATGAACTGCAAATCTTACATTATTATACAATTTCGAATGTGAATTATCACAAACCCGAATCTTTAAAGACACAAGCTGATGACAGTTCTGTTTAAAGTATCACAGTGAGCGACAAAGTCACTGAAAATGGGGGTGCACTTAGTTTACGAAAAAAAGTGCATGCATTTATATTCGAACATAAAATCATTTCAAAACATCCCCAAAATAAACGATTTGCACTTTTAAGTTCGCGGGGATACGGTATGCACAGTCATAATTAGATCTTTTCAAATAAAAAACACATTTTATTATATATTACAATAAAGTGTTTTTTACAGATGTCAATTCAGATACTACACAAAAGACAAAGCAATTGCTTTGTATTTAAACTAAATTAAACAGAAACATGATTATGTTCATGAATAAGAAACTGTCCACCTCAATGAGTAATCTCGATTAAGTTTACTCCACAAAAATGTGATAGCAGTGAATAAATCACCAGTGTTGTTGCTTATCATCTCACTCTTCTTCGGTAACAACAAAAATGATATTGATCACTGAGATAATTTTTTAAGAGGAGGTGAAAACTTCTTCACTGACCTAGATCACTTTTCTAGAGGCTGCGATAACTTTTTAAATGGCTTAGCATATATTTCATCGCCAACAACACTGATATTTATTAAATATGGTTGTTGTTGGCGACGAAATATGTTTCAGGGAATTTACTGCAAGTTGATTAATTTCGCCTGTCTGCGCTCCGTCAACTATCTGTCTGCCTACGTTTTTAAATATTATATGTTTAGCTTTTAGATTGCATCCATAAAAAAACATCAAATATTCACAAAACATTTGTATGACACTTAAATAAATGTCTTGTGTTTACTAGTAGAGCGACTCACATCGTAATAGCTGATTGGATATTGGATTATCTATTGTCTTCTTCGGTGGCCAAGATCACTTTGGTAAAGCCTGAGATCACTTTTAAAGTGGCTGTAATCACTTTTGCAGTGGTCATGATCATGTGTCTGAGATAACTTTGAAAGTGGCTGTGATCACTTCTTCTGTGGAAACGATTAGTTTGTTTATGGCCAAGATCGCTTTTGTGGTGGCGGGGATGACTTTTAAAGTGGCTGTGATCACTTCTTCTGTGGCCAAAATAAATTTTGTATTGGCTGACATAATTTTTAAAGTACCTCTACTCACTTCTTCAGGGCCCAAGATAACATTTGTTGTGGCTGAGATAACTTTTAGATGGCGGTGATGACTTCTTTAGGGGCCAACATCACTTTTGTAGCGGTGAAATAACTTTTAAAGTGGATGATACCATTTCTTCGTGGCCAAGATCACTTTTGTAGTGGCTGAGATAACGTTTAAAGTAGTTGTAATCACTTCTTTAGTGGTCAAGATCACTTTTGTAGTAGCTGAGATAATTTTTAAAGTGGTTGTGATCACTTCTACGGTGGACATTATCAGTTTGTTTGTGGCCAAGATCATCTTTATGGTTTCTGACATAACTTTTGATGTTGCTGTAATCACTTCTTCGGTGAAAAATATCTTTGTACGGACTGAGATAATGTTTAGGCTGTCTGTGAGCACTTCTCCAGTGGCCAAGATCACATTTGTAGCGGCAAAATTAACTTTTAAAGTGGCTGTGATGACATCGTTAGTGACCAAGATCAATTTTGTAGTGGCTGTGATAACTTTTGAAGTGGCTCTGATGACTTCTTTTGTAGTCATGATCACTTTTTTAGGGACTGACATTAGATTGTTAGTGGCCAAGATCACTTTTGTAGCGGTTAAGATAACCTTTAAAGTGGCTGTGATCACTTCTTCAGTGACTAAGTCATCTATGACATCACAACCACATTTACGGTGCATAAACAAATCTAACGCACAGAAGCGGTCACGTTAGACCCTGAGCTGGACCCATAATTTGAAAAATGTATACAACAATCATAATATTATTTACATGCTTAGACTATAATAAATGATAAATATGCCGCAATCTGTCAGATTTTGATTGCGTTTTTTTTGAACAAATAGATTTGACTAAACTTTTTTTAATTTACAGCAGTGTGGTCGTTCTGTTTCACTGAACCATAATATATACATGGCGGCGCCCCACTCTTGTGAACGTTCACCATTTTGCGCATATTGGTGGGCCCATCATGTACACTCAGCGAATCGTCTACTCTAATTTAGGTCTAACGGTGCTTAAAAAGTCAGCGAATAATCTTTTGGTGTGAGCCCAGTTTCAACGTACCCTCCTGTACGCTGAAACTAGTTTCAACGTACCCCCGGGAGGGCATCTAAAACTAGGGGAGGTAACTTGTATAAACTGACAGAGATCATGTTGTGTTACCCAACATTAGCCCAGCATTGGTTCAGCGTTTTTTGTTTGCTAGAAGGGTAGATAGTATATTTGACGACATAGGCCTGCTCTCACTACTATCCATTAAACACAAGATTTTGACCAAATACGGATTCAATGTTTGAGCGACGTGTATGATACTGATCCAACATGAACCCAGCATTGGCTCAATGTCTTGTGTTTGCTGGGTACTCCATCCCGTACTTTGCCCAGATAAGTGTGTACGTTGTATACATAGTTTTTTTTGTTATTGGAAGAAAGATTTTTAATCTCTAATTTTTTCAATTTAACATAAGATGTCTTATCTGTCGTATTAGCGGTTCATTTAATTTATTTCCAAAAAGATATGACCAAATCTATCAAACCTAGAAAACTACTGTTTAGCGGTTAACAAGGTATAATTCTCACTTGCTTTATATGATGATTTACTTCTCGAATCTTAGTTCCAGCTCCTATCAATAGGTAACACCACTGCCTATAATAACGTATTATACGTATTTGTGTAGGGAAATTCGCAAGTCGACTATTTAATTAATGTTCACTATCTTTGGTAGGCCTATGCAATTTTTTTCAGTGATTTAATTAGGACGTATACCCGCTTACATCATTCGCATTGTCAGTCATCTATGCCATCACAACTAAACTTCCAGGGGATAGCAAATAGAACTCACATGTGAGCAACTGCAAAGTTAGGTGAAAACACATTCTTATCCGATGTCACTCTTTTCACCAGGTGACTCTGGGCGTCATATGATATAAGCAATAAGACCATCATCATTATTGAAACGCGTTACGGACGGTAGGTGTTGTTAGTTTAAATGCGCTCTTATCTCAGCAAACTAGACTTTTAAATGCCAGGGGTAAGGATAATAGCCTCATATATTCATACATGCAGTTGTTTTTATTGTTTTTATATTGTGTTATGTTATTTTCTACGGAAGCGCATTGGGGACATGGTGTGTTTTATTTTTTCTCACATTTTCATAACTCGCCCGGGCGAGATACTAACTCGCCCAGACAAGATACTAACTTGCCCAGGCAAGATACTAACTCGCCTGGGCAAGATACTAGCTCGCCCGGGCGAGATAGTAAATCGCCCGGGCGAGATACTAACTCGTCTTGGCAAGATACTAACTTGCCCGGGCGAGATAGGCTACTAACTCGCCCGGGCGAGATAATAACTCGCCCGGGCAAGATACTAACTCGCCCGGGCGAGATACTAACTCGCCCGGGTGAGATAGGCTACTAACTCGCCTGGGCGAGATAATAGTTCGCCCGGGCAAGATACTAACTCGCCCGGGCGAGATACTAACTTGCCCGGGCGAGATACTAGCTCGAGATACTAAATTAGCCTACCATGGTCCAGTCCCTGTCCCACAACCCCGTATACATTTTGATGTACCCTAAATTTCTCAATGCTTTCATGTAAAGGGACCAATCCCGATGAAAATTCACAGGGTAGACATTTGATCAGCGGGGCATAACTCGGCTACGATCATTTTTTTTCAAAATGGCCGCCAGACGACATATTTGAAAAAATATATATTGAACTATTTGTCAAAAAATCTCAACTAATTCCTCTTTTTCGACTAATTTGAGGCAAATGGATTTCATTTTATTAAATGTTATATAATTTCCTTTACTAGATCAAAAAATTCTATTTTGTTCGATTATACTATGAATGGTGTACCCTTACAAAGAGTAGACGAAATACGCGACTTGGGAGTTATAATAACCAGTTCACTTTCTTGGAATAATCATATAGACAACATTATAAGCAAAGCAGCTCGTAAAAGTGGTTTAATTAAACGTACATTATGATGGCATGCATCTTCGCAAACTAAATATATAATGTACTGTTCACTAGTACGCCCATTACTGGAATACTGTACTGTAGTATGGAGTGGCACTAGTCGTAAAAATATAAAAAATATAAAGAAAATTCAGAGGTCAATGACCCGATATGTTTTTAACTATGCTGAAGTAGATTATAAAGATCGACTACTAATGACGAACATTCTACCTTTATCTATGCGCCGTGAATATACTGATATTGTTTTTTTCTGGAAGTGTTTATACGGTAATTATGATGTTGATGTTTACGATTTTGTTAGTTTTTTCTCTGATGGTGGATGCTCCACTCGTAACTCGCTTGATTCTGGATTTCTTATGGTACCACCCTTGTGTCGTACAGACTGCTTCAAACGTAGCTTCTTCAATAGAATAGTTCCTAATGTGGAATTCTTTACCATCAAATGTACGTCATATTACTAATTACTCTTCTTTTATATCCGGTTTAAAGCATCTTATGTTTGAAAAAATGAATACTAGTTTTGTCAGTAGTGATTGCTGTTCATGGTTTTTTTAAATGTATGTGTTGTAATTGCCGATTGTCATAATCATATTAATATAAAGGGCTGGTGGAAATTGAAAACTATGTTGGGTTGGAACTACTAGCAAAGGCTCCAATGGATCCTGTTTAGTTTCTCTCCCAGGTGTACATTTACTTTTTATATTCCAGTGATATTATTACTTATTATTATGTGCCTCATGTATATAATTTTATGTTATTTGTATATGTTATCAAACTGTTATTAATATTGTATCTTGTACACTGAATAAACTGAATTGAATTAAATTGAATTGAACGCTCGCATTCAACCTTTCACATGCTACCCATAATGGACCCGGTATTCCTTTCTACTCCAAACCACGCCCACTCCACATTTCCTGAGCAGGTAACGTGACTGAATGACGCGTCTGATTGGTTAGAGTCCGGAGTACTATGACAAATGGGTCTATAATTATGATGATGATATTATAATCCGGTGGCTCTTTAATGATACAGGCCAGTTTCAACACGCAGTACACTGTGGTACAACGCTGACTGGCTCGATGTTTTTTTAAATGTTGGCAACGTTGGCCCAATATTATCTCATAGCGGGGCAGATATATTACAATCTATATATATATAGGGAGGAGGTTCATGCATATTAATCTATTAATCTACTGTGACGTCAGAATTATCAACTATGGGATTTGATTGGTAGTTCCCCAATTGCCCCGTCCAATCACGTGTCACCACTGCATAAATGACGTGAATGGCTGAAACATATCCCAGTTTCTCTCAACGTCCGCGTGAAAACACGAGAATTTGTTGCGAATTGTTTTAATCATGGTTGTCCAATTACTCATACGTTGGCCAAACATTTACAAATCATTGGCCAAATGACCTTTGTATTAAAATAAGTCGAAAAAAAATATTCCACAAACATATATAGCCTAATCAAAATAAATAATAAAAATCTATATGAATATTATCACATCAAGTAGAGGACTGTTTAGCTGGTTATGGAGCATGTCTCTTGGTACAAGGTTTTCTCTCACGTGCGAAATTTCGTCAATTGTACAATAATGGACATTTTGAAATAACCTGTAATTTGTCAAATACGAGTAGGCTATTATGAGCTCATGAAAAAAAGAGAAATAAAAAAACATATGATGTAAACATGTCCATACATTAGAACTGCAATTTTTTTTTTAATTTTCGTGCCGCGCATTTACCAGTTAAGCGAGATATAGAGACGAAATTCCCGCATTTCTTATTTTGGACATGCATGTTCAGCCAACATAAATTACCGATTTTTTGATAATTTTAGCCTGATTGTGTCGCTTTAAACTAGAAAAAAAACCCCAGTAAGCAAAAGTTTTTGACCCAATATTATGTCAATGTAAAGTGTGAGAAAAATGATTCTAATTTCTGGAATACTGTGAAACCTTTTTTGTCTAAAAGAAACAACTCTTAGAAAATATAATCCTGTCAGAAAATTCTAAAATTATAAACAATCAAAAAAAAATTTCAGAGATTATGAATGATTATTGTATTAATGTTGCAAAATATATTGGACAGAATCAAAATATTGATGTTACGGAACATCCTAGCATTATTGAAATTGAACAACACTCCGAGGGCAACAATTTTCAGTTCCATCATACGACAAGAGAAGAAGTGCTAAAAATTCTGAAAACACCGAATCCAAAGAAAGCAACTGGATGTGACCAAATTCCAGCCAAATTACTAAAACATGCCTCTTTACAAATTGCCCCAGTTATTTCAATCATAATAAACAAAGCTTTAGATGAAGGCACCTTTCGAAATAACTTAAAGAACGCAGAGGTGATCCCTGTACAAAAAATCTGACAAATTAAATAAATCTAATTATCGACCTGTGAGTATTTTACCAATTTTAGCAAAAGTTTTTGAACAAGTTCTAGCCCACCAGATCACTCCCTTTTTAAATACAGTCTTCTCTTGTCACCTATCAGCCTTCAGGCAGAGGTATGGCTGTCAGGACACGCTGCTCACCCTTATTGAAAATTGGCGTAAAGATCTTTTAAAAAAACACAAAATTGGTGCTTTATTAATGGACCTTAGCAAAGCTTTCGACTGCATGCCACATGACCTTTTGATCGCAAAATTTAAAGCTTATGGTGTTCAGGATCAGTCAATCAAAATTATTAAATCATACCTCTCAGATCGTGAGCAACGTGTCCGGATAGGTAACGTGCACAGCTCATGGAAAACCACCATTAAGGGCGTGCCACAAGGTTCAGTTCTTGGCCCAATTTTCTTTAATGTATTCATAAATGACATTTTCTACTTTATTAAACGAGCACGCCTCACAAATTATGCAGATGACAGCACTCTTTCTTTTGCACATCCAAATTTCCAAATTGTAAAATCATGCCTCGAAGCTGAGGCAGCAAAAGCTATATGGTGGTTTTCCATTCACTTAATGCAAGCCAACCCTGAAAAATTTCAGTTTATAACTGTAAAGTTGAGTCCCCAGTGATACTAGAGGCTGTATAATTCAACCTGAAAATGCAGTCAAACTTTTAGGCATTAATATTGATGAAAATTTGAATTTTTCGATACACACAGAAGAAATTTGTGAGAAAGCTGGCAGACAGCTGAGCGCTCTGAGAAGACTGTCGTTCTGCCTTGACAGCAAGGCCAAATTGGCTCTTTTCAGAGCGCTCATCCTCAGCCACTTTCAATACTGCTCAGCCGTCTGGTATCACTGCAGTGCTCCAAATGCACGCTATATGGAAAAGATTCAGGAGAGGGCTCTGAAGTGTGTTTATTCCAACCATACCGCCTCCTATGTGTCCCTCCTGAATAAAGCTCGCTTGCCATCTCTGGAAGTTGGGAGACAAATGAACATCGCCATTCAGACTTTCAAAATTCTTAATGACTTAGCACCAACCTACCTCCTTGAACTGATTGAACAACGCTGTCGCACCCGGAATTTTAGAAATTCTGAAAATATTCTGAAAATTCCTCTCATGAAGAGGGTGCGACATGGAACAAATTCCTTTTGCTTTTTGGCCCCTAAAATCTGGAACACTTTGCCAGAGGCATTGAGAATAAAAACAAGACCTCAAAACTTTCAGAGATGGCCTTCAAGCTTATTTTTTCATTTAATTGAGAGCAAAATTAGATGTAGGTCCCTCGAAAATGTGATACAGTTATGCAATTATTAATAAATGACAAATGTTTTTTATGTAACTTTTAGCCATATAATTTATTTTTTTCATATGCATCATAAGTCTTCTTATAAAATCGGTAATCTACTTTTATGTACCAAAATGGATTATGTAACTTTTAACCATATATGTTCTCATTTATATTATTTGTTTTAACTTCCTGCCAACCAGCCTGTTTGTTTTAGCTGTTATATTTATTGTTTATTTTATATGTCGCTTGTACTAGCTCGCTAGAGCTAATGTTATATGTTTTTATGTGCGACTTAAAATAAATCTTATCTTATCTTATGTTGGGCCATTGTCGTAGACAGTGGACCGACATTCAAACAACATTGGTTCAATTTCTGCTGCTTGCTGGGAAAAAACAGGACATATCATGTATAGGCCCAATATTAATTATGTCATGACCCAACAAACACGAGACGTTGAGCCAATACAGCATTATTGTTGGCCCATGGTTTAGTGTACTGCCCCAACATTAAAACAACATTAGCATAACATTTTGTGTTTGCTGTGGATCACCTTGTAAAAGTATTGTGGACATATGTTTATTATTTCGAATAATTGGACATTTTCAAATAATTTTACATCAGTAATTATTCCTTCATATAAACTTATTTATTGCCCCTGCATAAATCTCGGCTACACGTAGCAGAGATACCTTACACTTAGCCGACACACCTTACACGTAGCCGAGATATCGGGTACACGTAACCGAGATACCTTACGGTAGCCGGGACACCTTACACGTAGCCGAGATCTCGGGTACACGTAACCGAGATACCTTACGGTAGCCGAGATACCTTACACGTAACCGAGATACCTTACGGTAGCCGAGATACCTTACACGTAGCCGAGATCTCGGGTACACGTAACCGATATACCTTACGGTAGTCGAGATACCTTACACGTAGCCGAGATCTCGGGTACACGTAACCGAGATACCTTACGGTAGCCCGGATACCTTACACGTAGCCGAGATCTCGGGTGCACGTAACCGAGATACCTTACGGTAGCCGAGATACCTTACACGTAGCCGAGATCTCGAGTACACGTAATCGAGATACCTTACGGTAGGCGAGATACCTTACACGTAGCCGAGATCTCGGGTACACGTAACCGAGAAACCTTACGGTAGCCAAGATACCTTACACGTAGCCGAGATCTCGGGTACACGTAGCCGAGATACGTTACACGTAGCCGAGACACCTTACACGTAGCCGAGACACCTTACACGTAACCGAGATACCTTACGGTAGCCGAGATACCTTACACGTAGCCGAGACATCTTCCACGTAGCCGAAATCTCGGATACGCGTAGTCGAGATACCTCACGGTAGCCGAGATACCTTACACGTAGCCGAGATCTCGGGTACACGTAGCCGAGATACCTTACACGTAGCCGAGACACCTTACACGTAGCCGAGACATCTTACACGTAGCCGAAATCTCGGATACGCGTAGTCGAGATACCTTACGGTAGCCGAGATACCTTACACGTAGCCGAGATCTCGGGTACACGTAGCCGAGATACCTTACACGTAGCCGAGACACCTTACACGTAGCCGAGACATCTTACACGTAGCCGAAATCTCGGATACGCGTAGTCGAGATACCTTACGGTAGCCGAGATACCTTACACGTAGCCGAGATCTCGAGTACACGTAGCCGAGATACCTTACACGTAGCCGAGACACCTTACACGTAGCCGAGATCTCGGGTACACGTAACCGAGATACCTTACCGTAGCCGAGATACCTTACACGTAGCCGAGATCTCGGGTACACGTAGCCGAGATACCTCACACGTAGCCGAGACATCTTACACGTAGCCGAAATCTCGGATACGCGTAACCGAGATACCTTACACGTAGCCGAAATCTCGGATACGCGTAGTCGAGATACCTTACGGTAGCCGAGATACCTTACACGTAGCCGAGATTTCGAGTACACGTAGCCGAGATACCTTACACGTAGCCGAGACACCTTACACGTAGCCGAGATCTCGGGTACGCGTAGTCGAGATACCTTACGGTAGCCGACATACCTCACACGTAGCCGAGATCTCGGGTACGCGTAGTAGAGATACCTTACGTGTAGCCGAGATCTCTGGGTACACTTAACCAATTTCTGTTACGCGTAGCCGAGATACCTCACGCGTAGCCGATCTCTCGGCCACGTGTAGCCGAAGTCGGTTACACGTAGCTGATAATATACTTACACGTAAACTATTATGATTACACGTAAACATACTGAGTTACACGTAAAGTGTTGATCTTACGCGAAGCCGAAACATTGTAACCGAGGCTCAGGTACGTGAAACCGAGGTTCGGGTACGCGTAACCGAGGCTCGGGTACGCGTAACCGAAGCTCAGGTACGCGAAAAATGTGGGATTCATGTCCCCCACGGCTTGCCATGGATCTATGTCCACCACGGCTTGCCATTATAATACTCACCTGCACCCCAAATGAGTTTGGAATCGGAAAAAAATCTAAAAAATCATGTTGTTTGACAGTTTGACCTTGCAGTGACCTTGAGATGACCCTAAAGTTACTCAAGAGTTGTACCACAGCAAAGCATAACACCAGCCCATGTTAACTTTTTTACCAAAAACTAAATTAATATTCTAACTTAACCAATAGTCGAAGGATTCCATTTACAAAAGTTGTAGTAAATTATATTTTTGAGATGACAGCTGGTCACCATTTTGGATTTATATGTAAATGTTTACTTATATTGTCAAAATAACATGACAAATGTGTTCCTGGACCCCAAATTAGTCGAAGAGGTATTAGTTGAGATTTTTGGAAGAATAGTTCAATATATTTTTTTAATATGTGACGTCTGGCGGCCATTTAAAAACAAAATGATCGTAGCCGAGTTATGCCCCGCTGATCAAATGTCTCGCCTGGCAAGTTAGTATCTTGCCCGGGCAAGTTAGTATCTGACCCGGGCGAGTTAGTATCTCGCCCGGGCGAGTTAGTGGCCTATCTCGCCCGGGCGAGCTAGTATCTTGCCCGGGCGAGCTAGTATCCCGCCCGGGCGAGTTAGTAGCCTATCTCGCCCGGGCAAGTTAGTATCTTGCCCGGGCGAGCTAGTATCTCGCCCGGGCGAGTTAGTATCTTGCCCAGGCGAGTTAGTATCTCGCCCGGGGGAGTTAGTATCTCGCGCGAGCGAGTTAGTATCTTGCCCAGGCGAGTTAGTATCTTGCCTGGGCAAGTTAGTATCTTGCCCGGGCGAGTGAGTATCTCACCCGGGTGAGTTATGAAAATGTGAGAAAAAATAAAACACAACCATGTCCCCAATGCGCTTCCGTAATTTGCTTATGAGAGTTATTTGAAACACAATCAAACACTTTTCGAAGTTTTTGGTAATATACAGATGGTTTGAATAGTTCTGAAAATGATGCATTTGTTCAAAACGTAACTAAAAAAAATGCGATTTCTACATTTTGTTTAAAAAGTTTAATAAAAAAGCATAAACAAAACTTTTCGCCCACACCGGTACCGGTACCAACAAGGAATGGATTTCCTAATAAAGGTATATTGCTGAGTGAATCAATTATCAGATATTTGGCACGGTTGATTAAAGTGCCGTAGCTCCTCCACTACCACAAGCGAACACCATTGCGTCTTTAGCGGGACTATGAAATACTATTGTCGATCTCTTTGGGTAACCATTCAAGCTCTGAAAATATTTTTATATAAACTATGAAGACCAAATGGTTTTAGTCAATTTGAAATCATCATAAATGTCTTATATAGCTCTTTCCGCTTCATTTGAATACCTATGCTATGGATCTACGGCCATTATAAATAATTTTACTCGTACAGTGTGGTGATCGATTTTAGATGTCAGAATCTGACGTCCACAGACGTCAGATTCTGACGTCTAAAGTCGATCCACGTGCTGTAAAGGTTAGCACACGCCATATGCAAGATATGTCATTAACAAAGCACTTATCTGCTTACAAACATCATGGAGATAGTACTATCTCCATGCAAACATGTACTGCCTTTTGGTTTTTGCCAAGCAGTATTGTGGCTGTTCTCTCTATCACCATCATCACTATTGTTACCAGGTGGTTACGTGCTTGGGTTACATCTTCAGAACGACTCCGTCTCCACCAGCTGCTGCTTCTAGCATCTCCATCAGCTCATCCTAAATTCCTGAGTGGGTTGATCAGTGTGGTTGGGTGCAACGAAGGTGCAAAGCAACGGAAGTGCCACACAGCAAAAGTACGAAAAAACGAAAGTACAAAACAACGAAAGTGTGAAACTACGAAGTGTGAAACAAAGAAAGTACGAAGTAAGGAAAGCACGAAACTACGGATGTGCGAAAAACGAGACAACCAAAGTACGAAAAAACGATAGTGCGAGGGAAGTAAAGTACGAAACAACGAAAGTATTTAAAAAACGTGAATACGAAGCAACGAAGGTACGAAACCACGAAAGTGCGAGACTGTGAAACAAAGAAAGTGCGAAACAACGCAAGTACGAAAGTACGAAACAACGTAACTGCGAAACAACGAAAGTACGCAACCACGAAAGTGCGAGATTGCGAATCAAAGAAAGATGGGAATCAACAAAAGTACGGAAGTACGAAAACAAAGAAAATGCGGAACAACGAAAGTACGAAACAACGAAACTGTTAAACAACGAAAGTACGAAACAGCGGATGTACGAATCAACCAAAGTACGAAACAACGAAAGTACGAAGCAGCGAAAGTACGAAATAACAAAACTGCGGAACAACGAAAATGCGAACGTGCGAGATTGCGAAAGTACGAGACTGAAAGAACAAACGTGCGAAATTACGAAACAACGAAAGTGTGAAACAAGGTAAGTACGAAACAGCGAGAGTACAAAGTAACAGGAAAAGTACGCGACAACGAAAGTAAGAAACTACGAAAGTACGAAACAGCGAAAGTGTGAAGAAACGAAACGGCTATGCGAAATGGCGATTCAAAACAAAGAAAGAGTGAGACTGCGAAACAAGGGCGATGCGAAACAACAAAAGGGCGATGCGAAACAACGAATCTGTGGAACAACGAAAGGGCAATGCGAAACTACAAAAGGGCGATGCGAAACTGTGAAAGTACGAAAGAACGAAAGTGCGAAGCTACGAAAAGGCGAAAAAGGGAGATTTTAATAGCGAAACAGCGGAACGGTGAGATAGACTGCCAGCTGACATAATCTATCGTGTCAAACCAGGGCATATCTGTGTTACAAGCAAACAAACTTTATGGTATCATGGTATATGTACTACATGATGTGACTTCGTTTTCTAGTTATTTAAGATACGGAGACACGAAAATCAAAATAGCTGCCCATAATTCACACAGCGCTATGTAATTAGACGTTTTGAATTTCGTTATTTTACGAAAAGGAGGCAAGTAAAACATTTCCAGCAACTCAAGTATTGCTCTTGGATAATTAATGAACACGTTTCTGAAGTTTATCTGCTTGTAACAAAGATATGTCATCTGTTCATTTTTTCATCACACTATGTATACATGGCAGACTGACTACGATGTCCTTTACCGGTCACCACAGAAAAAGGTTGATCTTGACCGATATCAGTTGCAGTCTGAGATGCATATAATGGCAATTGACGCTCATATTGCAATCAGTTAAGTTATATAGGCACTTTGTCAAGTATTGATAGCTCCTGTAAAAAATGCTCAGTGATATTATATTTCATTGTGTTTTTCTTCAGTTTTACGCTATAATAAAGTAGCCACAGGCCATTAGCCCATTAGAGTATGTGTCTTTATCCTAAACATCATGGACTACAAGAGATAAGTATGCCATTTTCCATATACTTACTTTTGCATCAAATCTATATGTTAAGCCTCACAATAAATGTTAGCAATAGTGAATTAGTTATTCACAAAACGATTGTTGTAACATATAACCATGTATTATATGTAGATTATTATTAACCCTTTTACCGCCAAATTATTCAATTTGAATTTTCACTCACTTGAAGTTGTGTATCGCTGACGCGATCCACAACTTCAAGTGAGTGAAAATTATTCAGATTTGACAAAATGGAGGTCAACTCTTTTCAAATCTTCCTGGTTGATGTCACGTTTTATCTTTAACATATTTAACATGTGGTAATTAATGTGCTAAGAAAAACCCGAATATATGCGGCACCGGCGGTTAAAGGGTCAAGTATGTATTTTCTCTCTTTATTGTAACTCTTCACCGTAAAGTAAATAATATTAGGTTCGTAGCGATTCACACTACTAGTAGCTTCTGCCTATTTCCGTCACCGTTATCAGCTTGTCAGTTTGTTAGAGGCGTTTTTCAATATAATTTAGCGTTTAGGTGGTTTCGCAACAGGACAAGTCATAATGTAAAATTCAACAAGAAATAATAGATATTTATATATTGGTCGTGATTGAAAAAGATTTGAGTTAACATCTTGCGTGACTGCCATACATATTTATTATGTGTCATTATTTTTGTTATGTTATGTTATGTTATCCATATTATCATGCTTTCCTGACTTAGAGTTTTACCAAATTATCAGGATTGCTGTTGCTCTTGTTTTTTGGCAATTTAGCGCCGTTTCCGTCGCCTTTTTTATCAGACGAGTATGGGCCTTATGGAGGATTTCAGCGATGCTATATCAACTTATTTTCTCTATGAGTATGTGGTACTAACTGGGTCGTGATTAAAATGGTATGAATTGATCCATATAGTTAATTCAAATAAGCTTTAATGTTTTTGTGCGAGTGTCATGTCCTGTGTGAATGTCACAAATAATTATTACCCGGCATTGCACCACTCGTTAATCATGTTAATATCAGGAATCACAGGGGTCATAGCGACTCTGCATGCATAGTTACATGGCTCAGAGCTACCCTTTTCGCGGATGGTCACATTTATTGTACTTGCATGAAATTATGTCTGATTTTTTAAATACCATATCATTTCTAACATTGTGTTATTGCATACTCCAGTGGCATAATTATGCATTTGCATGCATAATTATGCATTTGCTTTTCAGTGTCTGATCTGCTATCATATAATTTGTATGTTATACATAGTAGCTATTTTATACCTATTTTTTGCTCGGAAACAGAATGATGAAAATACAAAAGCAATAATTATTGTTATTCATGGATTAAACAGAACGATATGAATGATAAGATGGTTCGTTGTGTTCCATGTTATAAAAGCAAATAACTTAATCTTCATAACGTTAATAGCTTAATAGCTTTATCAACAAGCCATTAATTAACCTTTCATAAACACGATCCCCGCACTGACAGAATTAAAATAATAATAAAGGCCATAGACCCATAACATACTTATTTAAATGAAGCGGAAAGAGCTAACTCAGGCTTTTATGATCATTTAAAATTGCAAAAATACAAACAAAACCCTGATTTTTATGATTTCTACAGAAATATTTAAGCGTTGTAAGGTTCAAACTTTAGTTGCTTTTTAGTATAATATTTTGATAATATACTTCGCGATCACGTTTGTTCATTTAGAATAATAAATAACATAAATTTAGGAAAAAATATAATAAAATCATGCTTTTATATTGTTTTGACAGATCCAATATCATATCAGAGATGAAGACGGTAATTGTTCTACTTTTCACTGTTTTGGCTTCACCAGCTGTAAATCAATACCTGACAGGAAAAATACAAGAGAAACATCTTCTTGAACAAAGACAGCTGTTAGTGAAAGATGTATTCGCCTGCAATGAGCAGCCGAAGGTGTCATTGATAGAAAACCTCAAACTATTATATCACTGTCTACGTAGACGTATTCTTCACTGCGATAGTAGACATCGTAAATCAATGCAAGCAGCTCAACTTGCTCAAGACAAGAATCACACCTATTGTACTAATATTATTCACAAAGGCGTTTACACTAATCACCAACAGAAAACAATAATTATTCAAACTTTACGTAATTTTATAGTAGATATAGATTTCTTTTTGTTTGATTTTGAGTGGTATAGCCTGGTGTATCATGGCCTGTCAGTATCTGAATTTAGCAAAGATGGAGGGAGAACTATCACATATTATACTGGGAGGCGCCTACCATGGACCATGCTCACCACCAGCAATACAGCCGTGATGAACATATCTACATTTGCTCATCTGAAATTCCGGCTACATTTATTTTACAGTATTTCCAAATGGACCTGGTATTCTAACATTAAAGCCGCTTATGCAGGCATGTTATCAGACGTGGTATATCCCTTAGATCTTGTGATGTCATTCCAAATGAGAAATCGTGTATTTAAAGCACTCAGCTATCATTTCATACAAAAAGATTTCAACCGAATCAATATATCACTTGAGCTTTTTGTCGCTTCTGAAGCTCGTGTTGTTATATATGATGGGCCAGGCAGCCGGTCCCCCAGATTATTGACAACAAATAAAAATACTATAATAACAACCACATTTCATGCATATATTGAGGTGTATAGTTTGCTACTTACGTCAACAGAGAAATCGTATTTATTATTTTCCCAGGTTGATCAGTTTCTTTATTATGTTTATCCTCGTTGTGAATTTAGAGGAGATATGTATGGAGCACGATCTGAATACGGAAGAAATACAATATGTCTTATTTTGTGGCCCACTATTGGTGATAGATATTATACACTGAAAATGATCAAATATATTCATGAAGGTACAGCGTCCACAATGACAGGGTATGTGACTCCAAAATGCCAAAATGGTGGACTATATCACATTCCAAATCAAAATAAGGCTCTTTGCAAAAGCAGTGGCAAAATGTGGTTGTCGAATGATGGCTCAGTTGATTTTATATTGATAGTCTGGTTCGCTGGCTATTCCAAAGGTTTCATTTATATACAAAAAAGAAATTCAAATTGCTGGACCCGCCATTTAGATAATGAATTTGTTAAGCATAATCATACCGTGCTGATAAACAGAGTTCGACGCTGTCAGAAAATTATCTGTCCTCAACCAACGAGCCCACAGTCTCAGATGTCTAATTTCGAGCTTGAAATTCCGAGTAGACCTGTGGGATCTTCGAGAATATACATACACACTACACAGACTTTTGACGACTGTGTTCCTGGGTTTGGTATTGATGAAGATATTGCTGTATATAATGTTAGTACAATTTACTACGATCACTCACGACTTGGATACAATAAAGAAAATAGTGTCTCCAATAAAATTACCAGACGATTTAATGAATATTTCCAATATCTGGTCAGTGGACGTGTTTCTATTCCTCGTGTTTGCTTGCGGGGACAACAATATTTCAGACCATACTTAGTGTTGGAGATAGCAAGTTGCCATTTTATTCATTTTGCTTCTGAAACAATGTGTTCTTCTCTCAGAAACTACTATACAATGCACGATTATTTTAATAGTACTACAACTTTGAAACCTGGTTCTATATTTATAAAACATGAAAATTATAAGCACAATTATTCTCGACACCATATCATAACTACATATCAAGGTGACTGCCCACGCAATTGCAGTAATCTTTCATTTGATCTCAAGGTATATCACAAGTTCAATGACAGCGTTGCTGTTTATGAAGCTAAAATCGGCGAAACAATACCCACTGGGTTCAATTATCAGAGTTTTTGGATGAGGATTAATGAGTTACCAACGCAATGTCCAACTGAAAAATGTTCTGCGGCTGTATCAGTATTTGACAATGATTATCTCAGACAAACTGACTTGAATCAAGCTTCGGTCAAGCAAAACTGGTTTCATAATAAAAGGTGATTTTTTTTTATTTGCCAAATAGAACAATAACAAATTTTATCTAATGAATAAAATCCTGCACCGTCATAGCTAAATTATATCTCAGTGTAGTTAATAAATTACATGTACAATGTAAAAACGTACACATACTATAGAGCATTGTTGTATGATTTGTTTAATTACATGAATACCTGCACAAAATCCAGAAAGTCATCTTGGCTTGAAGCTAAACGCTCGTGTGAAGAGGCAGGTATGACCCTTTTAGGTAATTTTTATGATGCCACAATGCAATTTGTTCTTGAGCAATTTTCTGAGATCGCATCTGGAGACATTATATTCATCGGACTGCAGCGAAATGATCAGGTTAGGTGTGCTGATTCATCTTCATATTTGCCTATTTTTATATCTGCTGTAAATTATGATATGCGTTGTGTAGATAATAATTTTGTCTCGTTTTCTACCTACATGTCCTTTTTTTTAAATTGCGCACGTTAACGAAAATGAAGGAATCGTTGGTAACCTCTCATTATTTTAAAACTCGCATTGGACCAAATCGTGCATTGGACTTAAATTGAACATGTTTCTGTATTTGTTACAGGGTGGTTTCACCTCTTGGAATGACGGCACACGTCTGACACATACCTTCTGGTTTGAGCCAGGTATCCATAGAACGAGAAACATTAATATGACGATACAAATACTATCAACAAACACTATTATCCCAAGAGAAGCTGGTCCAGAAAGGTGGAGAGATAAACAACCAGATCAATCGCTCGAAAAAAACTGTACAGTTGCAGTTGTAGATTCAGATCCAAAATTTTACATGACGTGGCATGTTATACCTTGTAATGAAACATTTCTTGCAACTTATATATGTCACCCCCCTGTAATTCTACATACAGCTCAGTCTGTATCTCCACCAACCCCGCATTTGGCTTGTGAAGAAAACTGGTTTGGACTTACGAATCACAGTAAATGTTATATGATGATTAGCTCACCTCCCACACTTACATTTGATGCAGCTGTGAAATCATGTTTTTTCATGAATAGTTCATTAATAAATTTGATCTCATATGGTAAAGCAGGTACGTGGGATGAGATAGTAAGATTATTGAGATTGACAGCGACAAACAAAATGTTTCGTGCTGAGAAGACGCCAACCGGATGGACTCAAAAGAACGACGGGAAATCATTGGACTTTTTGGCCACATGGAAATCTCTAGATAATAGTCACCCTTTGCTGATTTTTATTAATCTATGTGCAGAATATATACTAAGCAATATCAGAATACTGGCCGGGGTTGATGGCAGATGTGCTAGAGTGGAATATCCTTTGTTTACCTTTGCAGGAGGATCAAGAAGATGGATAGCTACATTTTGCAGAAACTACACAAGTCCAACTGATGTGTTTATTTGTGAGAAACCAAGAATGTTAACCACCACCCTTATATGTAATGCAGGCTATTACCAGTGTGAAGATGCGACATGTATACTAGCACTTTATATTTGTGACTCTGTCAATGACTGTTGGGATGGAGAGGACGAAACAATGTGTGACCCACACGTTTTGAAGCAGGCAGTATTTTCTTTTGAAAACAGTCGTTTATATCTGCCTTGCTCGATATATTACAATTGTAATGACACCCTTGAATCAAAGGTTGCGCCTGTAAAACTACATATCATTTGTGATGGTTTGGTGTCAAATGAGATAAGGCTTGACGAAGAAGAAATGTGTATAAAGAGGCGTGTAAAGCATATTAATTTGAGTCAGCTTATAATCAATTCCCGCTGGACAAACAAACGGGATGTCAGGTATGATGATGATCTGTATGAATTAAGAAGATTACGATGGCTAAAACAGAATGAGACAAAAGCAGCTATGACGAGGAAGGCTAATCAACTATTTAACCAGAATGTGAAATATGTCAAGGAGTTTGACATACCTTGTATGAAAAGTAATTATTACACACAGTTCTCCGACATTTGCAAAATCAGGGCATCAGGAGACGAATGTGCATTACCGGGAAGATACAGTATCTGTTCTTATATGATTTGCCCTGGTATGTTCAGGTGTATATCTTTATACTGCATACATATGTCTTTAGTTTGTGACGGGCAACATGATTGTATATACGGCGAGGATGAAGTATCCTGCACTAATCCATCATGTCCTGGGTTCTTGAAATGCAGAGGTGAATCCAGGTGTATCAGTCCAGATCAAATATGTGATGGGAATGTTGATTGTATTTTATCATTCGATGATGAAATCACATGTGGCAATTGTCCCACTTTTTGTAGATGTGATGGATACTCATTGTACTGTACTAAGGACAATATAACAGATGTCGTCACTATAACTCGTGGGCCTTATAGTAAAGGAGTCATTTTGAATGGAGAACAAACGACTTTATCAATTGATATGTTTTCATCACTGTCTTTGATTTTTATAGACGTAGCAAATTGCACAATTAAACACATTCATTTTACTCTACATACTCACACATTTCGCCAGAAAATATTATTTGGCAATTTTAGTGTCAATCTATTAAATGATATTACATTTTTTCGTGCTGAACTGTTAAGTAAACTCGTTGTGGTAGATATAAGTAACAACCTTATTTCAGTGCTCAGTTCTAATAATTTACAACTGAAAACATTATTAGTTATCTATGCCAAGCATAATCCGCTACTATTTGTACAAATAGATAATGGGATGCATTCTTTGGAATTGATTAATTTACAACATGTTGAATTCCAGTGGGGAATGATTTTTAAGATTAACAATTTGAAACTGAAAACAGTCGTAACAGATTCTATCATATGCTGCTTGTGGCCCAATGCAATTGGTTGTATCTATGGCAGTGGGATTATGAAATGCCACGGAATAATGACAAATATGGCAGCAAGTATATCATTAGCTGCACTTACAATTTTTGCTACCACTATTGTATTAGGTGTTTCAATTAAAGTATTGAAATTGTTAATTATGAATTATAAAGTTCGAAAATACTACAATATTTGCATACTCAACCATTTGGTTGCATCTACATGTACCACTACATGTTTAATTTGTTTATCGATTATTGGATTTATAGATATTCATCTGATCAGTTGGAGGACAAGTACAGGTTGTCATATAATCAATGGATTTTTTTCTATATCAGTGGGAACATTTCTTGCACTTAAAGCATTTTCAGTGATAATAATTGCAATGAAAATATTATTTCCGTTCGCCCACCAATGTCAATGGTTGAAGAAAACATTTTTATTGTGCATTGTTATTTGGTTAACTTTTTTTATTTTGTATGCTGTAAGTATTGTGGTAGCAAGCGTCCAGTATAATAATCTAGTTCTTGATAAATTGTGTTCTGTTGGTGAATGCCATATGCCAAAACATGGAAGGTTGATGTATGCATTTATATGTTCAGTTGATTTTACATTCTTAGTGATTATCTTTATTATTCTTTTGAAGACAGCTCTCATTCTAAGAGAAAAAAATCAAAATGCAATTATATCTAGGGAAATAATAGTATCAAAAGTTATATTTCGCTTAGCTAAAAAAATAATACCTCAGACTACTTTTACAGTCTGTTTATATTTGATTTCACTCGTCCAATTTATGGATACTTTATGGAAGGAGCAGTATTGTTATGCTGTGTCTAGCTATGTACTTCCTATTATCATAATAATAGACTGTATTTTAAGCATCTATTAAGGACGATTTTACACACTATATCAGCTTAGTGGCAAGAAAAAGAGTGGTGTCCTGTAATTCAAATTATTTCACAAGCCGATCATTTTTTTGGTTGCTCATCTTGATTTCAAAGTTGTATCGTTGCAAAAATATTATCACTAAGCATTCTTTAAATAATATTAATAAGCATAATTACCAGCATATAAAATATTTAGATATATTTTTGCAAGTTTAAAACCTCTGAGAATAAAACAGACCAAAATGAAAATAAAAAGTATATCAGATTTTAGAAAAAATGGGGATACATATATTGATTTTTTTCATCGAGAGGCTCTTTTAAATATATCCATATATTGCAAATCACATATTGAATTACTATGTACTGCTTATAATTATGGTAAATGCATTGTTTATTAATGTCTAGTGCTGTTGTAAGAAATACAATTTTGTTTATTATTTTCTTCTGTAATTTAGGAAAAAATATCATTGACATCTGAAGTGTAGTGGAACGAGTGTAAATATGTGTTGAAAAAATTTATATACAGCTATGCCAAAAAGAAAAGGAAAATTTAAGCAATCGAATATTACGTACATTTTAAAATATACTCAGAATAAGAACAACTATCACGAAAAACACGGACATCCACGATGTCGTGCGATCATCAGCTGCAAAAAGATGTACAATTTACTGAATCAAAAAGGATTTTGGGTAATAACTATAGATTAATAACATTAGATTCAGTGATTTATTTGGCGATCATCCATGTAAACCCAGCAAACAACAAAAATAAAATTAGTAATATTTACTTTGGAAATACAGTTACCGCTGAAAAGATATCATTGGCGTGATTGCCTTTCTAAAGTGTGGTATTATGATGTAATAAACAAATGGATTGCTGACAAAGTTGATCATAGTCAGTTGGATATAAGAGATGCAGTCACTTCACCTGAAGTCTGAACAACCAGCTAAGGAATGTAGGTTATAATGAAAATAAACGTGATAGACATCAAAGCATACCCGATCCTAGTCATATTGTGACTGGAGTTCTGTTTTGATCCAGGGTTGGTATGAGAAGATGATCCACTATTGACAGCTGACGCATTAACAGGATCAGCTGGTGATGAATCCGCATGTACACTTGTACTCACACTTCCACCAGACGGTGTACTCATAGTTTGTGCAGAGGCCACAGTAATATGTGGCAGAATAGTCTGTCTCCATTTTGTTTGTTTCTACAACCGGTACATCACACAAACATAACAAAGTCAAAGTCTAGACATATATAGACATAGGGGTAGTAGAAATAAGGGGTCAGATACATGGTAATACCAACACTAAGGACCAGGTGCCGTATTCTCGTACAAGCTACGATAAATCGTAGGCTTCGGATTGGTCGAGATGGCCATCTCGACCAATCCGAAGCCTACGATTTATCGTAACTTGTACGAGAATACGGGCCCAGAGTTATTAACCTTATACATTTAGCGTTCCTAGGGAAATTTATTGTAACAGCACAGCAGACAGCCACAAACCTCTGGAAGGCCTGTAATGCAAAACAACTGACAATGAGAATGTTATAATCAATCTAGAAATAAATTTGATTGCTTATATAAGATCAACGTTACAGGGCAAAATTTCGACATCAGTGGCTATCAGAAGAAGATAATTGATACAGAGAAGAAAATTTGACAAGGCAAGTGCCACCATTAATAGCCTGTCCAGGATGTAGGGCTTGGATTTGAAGATCCACATAACAAGGGGATTCCCCACATGAGTATTATCACCAGCACCCCCATCCACTGGTCTATCAGTCCTAGACCACCACTGTGACATTCCCAGATTCTCTTTCTTATCGGAGATGCTGTATAGAAGTTGGTAGCCCATTCGAAATCTTCATATGTCACGGTTGGTGTAATATCCATGGCGTTTGATGTGATTGATTGCAAAACAATCGGGGTGGTGGCTTCCTCCACCAATATCTCATTTGCTACATGGGTGTTGCTGTCATCCATTGTATGTGGTTCATAAAACAGTAAACATTGTCATTGAATCTAGTGTACAGTGGCTTATCAACTAAAACTGTTCACTTTATTTCTATATACTTTCATCACAAATTTCAGAACAATGAATGTAATCGTCACCATGGAGTATATAGATGGTGTATTTGTTGCTTTACACAGGATCACATAAACTGTACCAGATTTATATCGCGCTTTTATGTTTTATGTTGTACAATTCGTCATATATCAAATGCGCACACAGTACAAGAGCTCGTGTATTTGTCTTCAAATTAAACATCTTAAAAATAAATAATTGGTTTATAATTCATTTTTATCTCATCAATGTTCCTTTTTATGTCAGACAATTCAGTATATAACATAGATGTGAAATGATACAACAAGATGAACCCCCAGTACATAACAAAATATTTAGCTTGTGCTGCACAATTATAATATAAAATAAATTCTAGCCATCATATTTATACCATTATCATAATAATGATACTTGCCATGTTCAGTGAGACTATGTGTTAATACCCTTGCAGGTAGTTTGCACCTTGTGATGTTTATCTCCTCGTTCACTATACACATCTGATGCCCAGCCAATCCTTCCACAGTCTGGAGAAAGTGTCCAAGTGAGGACAATGTGAAAAGCCACCTCCGCTCCTCCACACATACACACAATAGTACGCTCTAGAGAACGCAAACAACAGTAACAGATCACTTGAAAATCAATAAGCTACAGCTGTTCACCTTTGCAAAACAGACAAAGGTAAGCGACAGTAACTGATAAACTTAAAAAGCCATTAGTTACTGTTGTTTGTCTTTCACGGCTTAGAAGACTGTTCTTTCCAATATGGAGAGAGATTTACTATTGTGCGAGTACCTCTTGATCTCGATCCAACAATGAACAGGAACCAGGGTTTATGCGAGGTGCAATCCTTTGTGGCAGCATCCTTTGGTAATTGCAGGTAGCTTTTAGCTTTTACATTAAATGTAAAATTGTTCTTTAAAGCTACATCTCACTATCGTACCATAAATATTTCTGAAGCTCACTTATACATAAACTATGCCTTGCATATATACACACTTGAATAATTTTCCGCGATATAGTCTGTTTGAATTAACTGGTTGAAGCAAACATAGCATCTTATAGATTATGAAATGCTTAATTATATCCTCCTATGGCGATGGGACTGAGTGACCGAATATTCGTTTTTAAAGTCGATTTCTTTATATTGTCGCAATAATTATTGTCACAGAAGGAAGTGCGACTTCTTCGTATGACTTCTTTATGCTGCAAAATGGCATACGATGCATTGTACACACTAGTCCTTCTTTATGCTGATGTATGGCATACGCTGCATTGTACACTCTAGTCCTGTGAAGAGTTTGAATAACTTTATGTAAACAAGCACGACAAAAATTCGTATCTAAATATGTTTGAAATATTTTTTTAAAAGCTTTTCAAGCTTAACCGACCATTTAAGTGATAATATTTGTTAGTTGAACTACCATGACTGTAAAATATCATACCGTACCATACACATTTCAGTCCATGTTGAAGGCCCTAGTCATGATTTGTATACAGTTTGATTTCGCCGCTTAAGAAGGTCGCATCCACACAGCTCTTCACAGACAATGTTTTAACTTTTATTTGTAGTATTTGTAGTTTTTTATTTTTGAAGTCATCATAAATATCCTAAGTAACTCTTTCCGCTTCATTTGAATACCTATGTTACTTTTGCTCTGTCAGAATCTGACGTCTACAGACGTCAGATCGTCTAAAGTCGATCCCCGCATTGTAAGAGTTAATGTTATGAATACACCTTTTAGAAGCATGTTAAATGGGATATCTTAGCCTACTAATTTCACTAATTACTTTTTAAATTTTGTTTATTAATCCACATACAAATCCTATTTTAGGCTCCTATGTAGAATATTACAAATAAATTGAACATGTTACACCATATTTGATCGGCATGTTATTATAATTTAACAGAAATGCTTGAAACATTAATGTGCTATGTGACAAAAATGATGAATTTAGCTTTTGCTTCATCTAGAGATAATTATTTATTTAGTTGCAGCCATCCTATCATCCTATCTAATTCTAAGTTAATCTTGTTTTGTGAGTTCAGTGACATTATTTAGCTAGTGTAAGCAAGTATTTTAAAGCTTTATTTACATATTTTATATGTATGTAATGGGCAATAATAGGCCCAGTATAGATCAGTGTGGTAGATTTTGTGGAATAGATTTTATGTTGTCTATATTTGTACAGATGTACGCCCTGCTGCTGATCATTTGCGCCCTGCTGCTGACTCTGTGCGCCCTGTTTCTGACCATTCACGCCCTGCAGCTGACCATTTGTGCCCTGCTGCTGACAATTTACGCCGTTCAAGTTCTGCACCCACCGTCTGCAAGCTGGCTAAAATCTACTATTCTGTAAAACTCAATCAGCGTTGACTTCCATTATTGTCACCGAGCTAGCTAAAACAATGACGTATGGGAGAGGTGGTCTTATATAACTTTGTTTTCACCGAGTTCCTATTCAAAACGGTTTCCGGTGACGTCACCGCGTCTCACAGAATAGGATCATTCACCATTTATGTAAACACTTCGCAGACAATGACCCCACCTGGTGAATAACAGAACCTCACAAATATCACTGGTGGCGCGTATACTGGGTATAGAACAGCTATGGCCACCTGGTGTATGTGTTGTATAAATACCAGAAATGAATTATGCATTATGGTAATAGCCTACCCAGTATATTCATAACTAAAAATAATTTTTAACGGCTTGTTTAGCATGTTGAGTATCTTATTAGGTTGATTTAATTTTTTTTTTGTCATATTTATGGGTGGTTTTCGTAAATATTCCGTTTTTATTATGTCGTATTTTTATGCGTTTAACAGCTCGTATAATATAATATATATATATATATATATATAAGTTGATTGGTCAATCAATATTACATTAGAAGATAAAGTAGCTAGAGTAGTTTCAATGGTTTATATTGACAATTTAAATGTCAGTCTTGACAGATTTTTATTTTTCATATATTAGTTTCTAAGCGTTAACCGGGTATTATCATTTTCATTATTTTTTGTAATGCACACCGAATTTTCTGTCACCGTTGGTTACGTGGTAAAGTGTATCAGCTTATACTGAATATGCTGTCAAGATGTCAAGCTTCTGCAAAACATTCATAACTAAAATATATATTTTTTGTTTATAGCGGTATGTTATTATTATTTTATTATGATCATTTTTTTAGGGTGTGCACTAGTCACTGCCATTAGTCGTTGTATGGGAGTATGCTGCAGTGCAAAGCCAACAGGCAGTACCTGCTTACTTGTAAAATAAGCAGGTATTGCCTTTCGGGTTTGCTGAGCAGCATGGTAATTATCGTAAAGTGTTACAAAATACGTTACTTTCATTATAAAAATGAATAGCATTCACGGCTTAAGGTTCCTGCTTATCCCTGCAGCACCTTGGTCTGTAGTGCCCCACGCGGGACCAGATGACACCCCAATCACTCTCTCTCACCCATCCTGGAAATCAAAGAGAGCTCGCCGTCCCTGGATTTTCCATTATCCTTAAATCTTCTCGAGATCCAGAAGCGCGGAGCAGCTAATCAGATTAGAGAAGGGATCAGACATAAGGTGCCGGGATCGATGCCCAGGTGAGGTACCCGACAAGCTGACGCTGGCCCAATGTTAAACCAACGTGGTTTAACGTTGGTTTAACGTTAGGCCAACGTCAGTTGACGTTAGACCAACCATTAACCACGGATTGTGCCAGCTTAGACTTTCTAGTCTGATGTTTTTTGTACAATCCTCGAATTCGCCTTCAACTTGTTTTTCTTGTGATATGTGCGATACCAGGGAATTACTACTGACTCACAGTTGATTCATTTAAAGGTGATTTATCAACCCTTATATAGTATGAATAATCATGTCCTTATATGGGGTGATTGGCTATCATGTGACCCTCTCAATATACGTTTCTAAATATGTTTTCAATTGTAAATCAAACTATTAAATTATGTAAAGATATATGTTTAACAACAAACACTAATACAGTAAAGCTCCAATACTGTTTGACCATTTTTTCTGAGCATGGTATGTGTAAAACTTTCTCGATAGTGCGTTGGTTCTATCTTTCTATATTTCAGATATCTATCACAAATATAACTTATCTCCGAAAAAACACGTTTTACATACCTCTGGATAAATTTTAAATTATTTATACCATAAATGTAACACCAGACCTGATTTCGGGCATAGGGGCTTACCACGAATACTGAAAAAAACATGTTACATAACATTATTTTCAAATTTACGATGAAAATATCTAAATAATAAAGTCCTTGAAATAATTATGTTTTAATGACTATAGACTTCACACCAGAATGAACCTTCTCTTAACCCTTTAACCGCTAAATTATTTAATCTGAATTTTCACCCACTTGAAGTTGTTTCTCGCTGACGCGATCCACAACTTCAAGTGAGTGAAAATTATTCAGATTTGACAAAATGGAGGCAGGTTGTTTTCAAATAGTGCGGATTGATGTCACATTTTATCTTTAACATGTTTAAAAGATGGTACTTAATGTGCTATTAAAAAATGAGAACCCGAATATATGCGACACCGGCGGTTAAAGGGTTAAACACGGACTTATGTGTATTCCCACTGTTTCTACGTATCGTTGTTAACCCTTTCAACGCGGGACAATCTATAGACGTCGGATTCTGACGTCTATAAGACGATCACGGCACTGAAAGAATTAAAACAGTTATAATGGTCGTGGACCCATAATATAGGTATTAAAATGAAACTGAAGAGCTGACCAAGCGTTTTATGAAGATGTCAAATTGTACAAAAGTTGTGAGGGTTAATACACTAAGAAGTCAAATATAGTTTTTGATGTGTGACACGATTTGGAGCTTTCCCGGGAACATTGCCTCTCCAGAAGGACAGAGTAATGCCGCAAAAGGGTTTTTTAACCCTTTAATCGCCAAATTATTCAATCTGAATTTTCGCCCACTTGAAATTGTGTCTCGCTGACGCGATCCACAACTTCAAGTGAGTGAAAATTATTCAGATTTGACAAAATGGAGGTCAACTGTTTTCAAATATTGCTGATTGATGTCATATTTTATCTTCAATATGTTTAAAAGGTGGTACTTAATGTGCTTATAAAAAATAAAAACTCGAATATATGCGACACCGGCGGTTAAAGGGTTAACCCAGACTTATAATCACTAGTGGGCATTTCCATGTGTACGTATCATATGTATTTGTACACCATTTACTAGGTACTGAAAACGCTGGGTTCTATTATTATCTATCACCTTGTAAATACCAATACGATATTTTATCTATAATCTGATCAGATGTAAATGGGGACAAAAGAGTAAGTCTTTTCTTTTACAATAACATGTTTATTGACATCAGATGGTGAGGCATGAAGCTTGAAATAGCCGTACAAATAAACCCGCAGCAAGTCAACAATATTACAGATTCAACATCCAATCACTGACTTCCAGACAAAGCGAGGTTCATCACTTTACCATCCAATCGCTGGTCTCCATACAAAGAAGTGCATGGCTAGCGAAATCCAATCATTTGTAATCTGACTTCAGGAATGTGGTGTTCGTATTATACAGAGAGTAAGTATATCAAGTGGATTGTCAAGCAGGGTCAAGTCTTTCACTTTATATATATATTATTTATATATATTAAACTACGAAAACACAACATTGTACCCTGTACCGTGCGTACAGGCTGTCGTTTATCATCATTTCGACGAGTACCATAGTTCGGCAAGCTGTAAGCGCCGCTGTGCAGGCAGCAAGATCAGTTTGAAAGGCACCGTCAGCTCGTTTGTCAGCAAACAAGATACATTGAAGTAATGTTATTTTAATGTTGGGCTAGCGTCAAAGACGGGGACCAACGTTAAAAGAATTTTGGGTTCAATGCATCGTGTTTGCTGGGAATTGTCGTTCAACTCCATTACAAGCAGGACACATACAAGTTATAGATGTCATATCATAAAATGAAGCACAATAATAGACAATGATGACACCATAATCTAAACCATACAATCAAAGGTGACTATACTGCTCACTGATCACTATAGAATACACAGTACGTAGAATAACAGCCAAACAACAAAAACCTAGCGTCCTCTTGGGAATGAAAGGGTGCATTAGTAGACACACCCTTTAATATCCGTCCAGGGAAAAGATCAACATAATTAAATCCTCAAGTGCTCAATTTTTTATTTTTTTATTTCTTTATCCACTTCAAGCTGCACCCACTACCGCGAGACACAGCTTGAAGCGGAAAAAATGTTTAGATATGTGACATTTGTGTTAAAACTAGAACAATTTTACTTAGTATATTTTGCTTACTATATTTTGCTTACTATATTTTGCTTACTACAAAAACACCATAATAAAAAGATTTGAGAGTTAACAAATTATGCACTTTAAGGATCAGCAATAAATAAAATACAGCTAAATCTATTTAACTCATATCTGTCCCATGGGATTAAAGGGTTGCACGGTATTAGGCATAGCACTTGAAACCCTTTGGTCCCGAAAGAACAGTAAAACATTGCTACGCATTATTAATACAACTAATCTTTGCAGGTTTACTCTTCACTTTAGCTCCTAATAAGGGGTTAAAATATGATCATTTAACAATAAAATATACTGCACGTTGGGTGCAATTAATTGGCACATAATTGAGTGTCTATATTTGTGTGAGTTTGTGTGCGTAGGAGTACAATATAATGAATATAGAATGTCAGTTATTGCAGTAATATATATAAATTGAAGCTAATCGTAAGGTACACATTTATAATAACTTCAGATTATTATTTAACCCCTCAACCGCCAAGTCATCTAATTTAAATGTCCACCCACTTGAAGTTATGACTCGCTAACCTGCTATTAACGCGACCCGCAAAATCAAATGTGTGAAAATTATCAGATTTGGCAAACTGGAGGCCAAGTATTTTCAAATGTTACTGACATGAGACACATTTCACCATTTTTTTTAAGTGACATTAAAAGGATTATAGTCGTGCTTTGCGCTTAATTAAGGGGTTAACCCTTTAAACGCCAATAGTAATCGCTTTAACTCTGTTTATTCGCACTTTAAAAAAATATTTTGATAGTGAAATACCCCTCTGATCAGCAAGATTTGAAATTCATAGCCTCCCATCGGATAATTTGGATAATTTTCACCCATTTGATTGAAGCTATGAGTTTCGTCAGCGAGGTACAACTTTCAATTGGATAAAAAATGTTAGATCACTTTGAGTTTAAAGGGCTAGGTTACACTTATTATATATATAAACACAATCAGACAAAGATAAAGTAATATATTTAACTATTGACAAATTATCTTGAAATCATCATATCAATGACAAATAATTCATGCATCTTACACACATTTTGATTATCTTTAAAGCAGCACCAGTTTCATTATTGACGTTAAGTCCAAGAACATCATAATATATCACATTACTGAAGCAGAATTGGGCCGTTTCACCATTGTTCAATACATTAATCAAAAGAATAGTTGATCACATACAATACGATAATATTAATTTTTATTTGTCAAACTATTTGATTATCCAGCCATGGAATGTGAATTATAGGAATGAACAATGACAAGATTCCTCCTAAAACGAGATACCCCGCCTAAACACATTTTGGACTTAACGGTACGTTTCAAACCAATCAAAACATATACATGACTTTTAAGTTTATGGCTATAGGAAGCAGTCTCAAGTGAAAATGAATAACAATACAGTCGACATATCACATTTTTCGGGGTTTATCAAAACAAAACATTAGTGAAACGACCCCTGACTTCTACAAAAACATAACAAGTATGCATTTGTCAATAAAAGGCATTCAACATTCCGGATTACAAAATTTTCAAATAAAACAATGATGTTTCAATAATATCCCAGCATCAAAGTCGATACCCCATCATTCAAACAGCTTATTTATTTGTGTATCACTTGGGTTGTACATCTTGTCATCAAATCTAACCCGATGAGGGCCGACTAAAGTCGTTTCGATCCATTTTGTTAGCATGTATATGAGCCTTGACGTTTATGTGTAATCAGCACAAAAAGCCACATCTAGTCTTAAAATAAAAAATATACATACTTTTTCACCCACTTGAAGTTGTGCCTCGCGGTAGCGAGACACAACTTTAAGTGGGTAAAAAATTAAATAATTCAAGTTAGCGCTCAAGAGGTTAACATAACATTGGCATTGGCACAACAATTAATTCTAGCGATGTTCTGTGCTGGCACACCAGTGGCTCATTGGTATCATAGCACCGTCTTCATCAATCATCATAATAGTAATAGTATAAGGCGTACAGGTTGAATCGGGAATTGTGGCAATATAACCAAATTCAGAAACAGTATGTCGGTTTTTTTCGCAGCATCATTATGAGTTTATGGCCCAAGTCTGGAA
>OZ024913.1:40565177-40607677 GCA_964017125.1 Flabesymbios commensalis
GAGTGAGTGAGTGAGTGAGTGAGTGAGTGAGTGAGTGAGTGAGTGAGTGAGTGAGTGAGTGAGTGAGTGAGTGAGTGAGTGAGTGAGTGAGTGAGTGAGTGAGTGAGTGAGTGAGTGAGTGAGTGAGTGAGTGAGTGAGTGAGTGAGTGAGTGAGTGAGTGAGTGAGTGAGTGAGTGAGTGAGTGAGTGAGTGAGTGAGTGAGTGAGTGAGTGAGTGAGTGAGTGAGTGAGTGAGTGAGTGAGTGAGTGAGTGAGTGAGTGAGTGAGTGAGTGAGTGAGTGAGTGAGTGAGTGAGTGAGTGAGTGAGTGAGTGAGTGAGTGAGTGAGTGAGTGAGTGAGTGAGTGAGTGAGTGAGTGAGTGAGTGAGTGAGTGAGTGAGTGAGTGAGTGAGTGAGTGAGTGAGTGAGTGAGTGAGTGAGTGAGTGAGTGAGTGAGTGAGTGAGTGAGTGAGTGAGTGAGTGAGTGAGTGAGTGAGTGAGTGAGTGAGTGAGGTACGCAATCCTTTGATAAACAATATCAGACCCACCAACCCCCGCAGAACAGGACTAGAACCCAAAACCTCGCGGTCGGCGTCTTAGGTAATTCCGGCCTGACTCACTAACTCATCTCACCCAGGTTGTAATGCCCTTGTATATCGGAATATTATAGCAAAAATTAGAAAAAAGAGTCAATTACAATTATATTTGTTGATTGGTCGCATATTTTTCTCGCGTGAAAAATATGCGAAAATATGCAAGT
Source organism: Flabesymbios commensalis (assembly GCA_964017125.1). Classification (NCBI taxonomy): domain Eukaryota; kingdom Metazoa; phylum Annelida; class Polychaeta; order Terebellida; family Flabelligeridae; genus Flabesymbios; species Flabesymbios commensalis. Next base: position 40,565,916 of record OZ024913.1, read on the forward strand.
ATAAAGAGACATGTATGCTTACCTATAGAAATCATGGCGACAGGTAAGGCCATAAACATACTCAGCACCATGGTAACCAATACTGAAACACACAGAAACATAACAACATCAATACAATCATCTGGATTCAGTTAGGTATTGAAACAAATATCAAAAATGGACTATTTTCAAGTAGCATAATTATAATATATATGGTATCTAGTATAATGTGAAGACAATCAACAGAAACTACGTTTTGAAGGTTTTCAAATACAAATATCCTGGTTACTTCTCCAATAAGTAGCTACTACTGTTTTGAAACAAACAGCTGTAGATGTGATTTTTAGTAAGCAGTTACTCTTGTTAGAATTTTCACGGCAGTATTACAATATATCAAGCTCAATAAATACCGAACTCATCAACTGTTCAAGGGGCGGGCGGGGGCCCTAGGGTAGTGGTTAGCACCGCTGCCTTTCACGCCAGAGCTCGGGGTTCGGTTCCCGGACTCGGCGGTTTGAAAGAAACAAAAATGTTTCTTCCCCATCCACGTGTGAAATTCAGTATTGCGGTGAGCCTCCGTGACCGAGAGGTAGCGTGTTGGGCCTCAGACCGCCAGGACTCGAATTTCGAATTCTGTGTGTGGAGGACAGTGTCATCTCAATCATCTCACCATCCTCAGGAGGTTCTCCTGCCTAGTTTAGCCTATATGTGCACAAAGGTTGCCTAAAGCCCGATTCATTTCATTTTATTTTTTGTTCAAGGGGCCTCTTTAACATTGCAAAAATATGGTCCCCAATTATATTTCACCTTTGCGCGTATCAGACCAATTTAACCAATTTAACACCTTTTTCCAGGTAAAGACACAATTGATTTGTTTTTAATTGAGCATCTCTCATTTTGAATTTAGAGATATTTTATTTGCGTTGAAATTGGCTTGAAAAACAATAATAAGCTATCGCTGATCGCATGTACACATATATGCACAAGAATTACAAAACGTTTGGTCACAAATTAAATAAATTTGAGTAATGTTTACCGAGTGTGGGTCGCGCTAGCGATGCACAATTTCAAATGGGTAAAAATGTCAATTGGGTGAAAAAATCTACTTGGTGGGTAAATAGCTACACAAATAAATGCAATACAATTATCTATTAGAACAAGAATCTAATCACAATTAGGCCTAGTTGGTATGCAAAACAAGATTTTTACTACATAAAAGCTTTTTCTTACACGGTTATCTTAAATTAAACTGGCATTGTTACAATGCAGCATTTGCAAAACTGATCTCTGGAACATAGAATACAGAATCTAATTATTAAGGCGCCTTTCCTGGAAAAACGGAAAATGAATTAAGTACACTCTGATTAACATTAACACTTTTAGTTATATTTATAACCAAATAAATGGAATTAAAATAGATCGCATCCATTACAATTAACCCGCTCCGGACTTTAATTACATAATATTACACCTCGGAATTTGATAGAATCAGGGTATCGAGGTGCGGTGATGAATTGGCTACCCGTCAGCGATTGTTTTTTCAATGGAATCTTCCTCCAATGAAATCAGTTCTGAAAACATGCGGTCTACAAAAAATAGATGAGAAGAATCTCCCAGACACATAGATCATATAATATTTAAAAATAAACTCATGAAATCATAAATTCATCAGTTCACTTTTGGACAAGAGCTAAATCAATTGGCGGCGGCGCCCGCGGCGGCGGTGGCGGAAAACGACAAAACATATATGCATCCTGATCCCAATACTATGGTATCGAGGATGTTAAAGTAGCCCCTTGGGATGACATCAATTTTCGTTTTTAGTTATGTAGTGAAGTAGTGTATCCCCCAGATCATGATTTTATTTTTTTCAGAGTTTTTAGATGTTTACAAATATTTCCTATTAATATTTTTATGAAACCGCTTTAAACCCAAACAAACGTTTTGTATACCTAAACACATGCTGAAGGACGATTGAATGTTCCTACAGCAATGGGCCACATGTTGATGCCGTCGGCCCAGCATTGGGCAGACAATCAGTGTTGCAGGTGTATCACCTCATGTCCTGACTATAAGACACCAATCAGACACCAATTAGCGGCGATTGCTTTGATCACCTCGGCCAAGACGTGGGAATATGTGGTGTGAAGTGCTGTATATTGCTGACTTGTTTTGTTTACATGGCAATATACGACCTGGAAATATAACTATTTCACTCTTTTTCGGTTCTTTGAAATTGTTGCCCGACTTTTTTGTATTTTTAGTTCAGATAAGTAGGCTATATAGCTTCATATAAGTTAAATTTTCAAAATTGACAACATTGAAAATGTCTCATCCCAAGGGGTCCCTATAACAATAATAAAGGTGGAAACACTGAGTGATAAGACCGTTAAGTTGACATGGTGGTGAATAGCATCTCCTGAAATAAATCATTGCCCACGTAAGACATCATATTTCCGTATTGGATTCAACAATTCAACATGTTGCAACATTGAAATGAGAGGCTTATAGTAACAAAAGAGAATACATGCAATGCTCGTGCCGATAGACTTATTCTACACCATCTAACAATCATGCGATACTACATCAGGGTGATGGGTCCTACAGGTAGCCTGAAATCACTTGCTGTCGTCTCAACCTCTCAACTATGGTATTTTTAATTTTCAGTCGCTTGTACAATGGTATTTTATGTTCATTTTAGTATATAAGAAGCATGCAATTATATACTTCTGGTTGAAATATATCAGCGTGGAAGCGTTGTGGCGAATCGTCTGTACATCAGATAAATTACATAAACCTTGCATGGCATGGTTTTTATATAGTTTATAAATTACATAAAAAAAAAAAATAGTGTATGGTAGTTGCTTGATAAAATAAAAAAAATCATTAAAAAGGACAATATAAATATTTGTCATCATTTGAAGCTAGGAATTATGTCAGCAATTACAGCTTTAAATTAATGTAACATAGAAGCAAACAATTCAGTTGAACAAGAGTTAAAGACATTGTGAAGTATTCAGAACTATAAATCAGCACACAGTAATTTCCAAGTCTATTTTAAATGGCGAGATTGCATCATCGGCACGTTTCAGTCGGCTGGTATCGATTTGCTTGGATTTTGAAGTGGTGTGCGGAGATGGTTTTTGACTTCTTACTTAGAGATTATAAATGATAAACGAAAGATACACAGTTAACGTATACAATAGGAATTGCTTTCGCAATTCTCAACCAAATGTGACTGAAAAGGTGGGTCATATGACATTGCCAATCTGCTCTGCTGAAAGTTACGCCCTGCTGACCATTCACGCCCTGCTGACCATGTACGCTCTGCTCGACCTAACAGCAGCTCCACACAGGTCTCTGGGAATACGTGGCTGTCTCCTACACATTGATAATGATGACATTCAGAATCTAGTGGCGCTTTAGGCAGCTGAATCCAAAAGGCGTCGTCATCATTCAAGACAGCCGTGTCTAATGTAATAACCCAGTCAGTCTGTGTGGATTATTCATGTAAAAAGGCGTCATTTCAGATTGCATCAGTCACCAGGAGTATATATTATGCCCCGTGCCGTCGCCCCTGGCAAGCCCCTCCGTGGACAAACCGGTGGAAGTCTATGTGGAGCTGGCCATTTGAATGACGGATGCTTTACTTCATCTTGTAAGTGCCTGCGGAGGGGTGTCCTGTGGACACCCACAAATCACGTTGGCCCAAATTCCGTTTTAATGTTGGGCCGCCGTCGTAAACGGCGGCCCAACATTAAAACGACATTGGGTCACGTGTTCTAACGTCACACATTGACCCAGAATTAAACCAAGGCTAGAGAGACGTGTTATGTGACACAATAATGTTGAGTAATAAGTTGTGTAAGATGAGGTAATGGTGCACAGTAAACACGAGCGTTGGCTCGGTGCTTGGTGAATGCTGGGCTAGTGTCGCGGACGGTCGCAGACCATCGTTTCCAACGTCGGACCAACATCAAGCCAGCATCGGGAGGGTTGGCCCAATGTTGTTATTGCCGCAGACAGGGTTACAGATCAATATCCTAATGAAGGTGAAATATGATGTATGACCACCAAGCACCCTCTAAGAACCGGAGTGGCCCATTTAATTGTGAAGGAGCGCGCAGCGCGTGGTCCTGCGCGAAATTAACGTCGATACACTGGTTTCAACGTTAACTCGACGAGGCCGCCATTAACGAGATCGCCTAGTCACATTGAGAAGGCAGAAACAAGGGTGTTTCTCTGAAAACCCACACAGGATCAGCGGGGTTCGAACCCGGGACGCATGTATGACTGGTGAGGCAGTCAGCCGCTCCGCCACTCCACCACCGCGCCAAGTCCCAATTTAATTGTTGATCCAGCTTTATTTCAACATGTTTACAGTGGCTTGCATGCTAGCGCTCTTTGCTTTTGATCTAGCGACAGATCAGCCCAAAAATACAAAAAAATCGTCACCGGCAATGTTTGTCCCATATACCAAATACCCCGTTGAATTATAATATATAATTAATCAAATTGAAACCTCAAAAGGTTTGATTTTAATGGAAAGTTGCATTTTTGTTTGTTTTTCATTTCATTTAAAATGTGTGCGACGATAGAAATATCGTCCCCTTGAAGATGAAACGGTGTATCTGCCACTGTGTAAAGTGACAGATACACCGTTTCATGTCAAAAGAGAAAATAGCAGATGCATGGTTAATAACAGGTGAGCTGTTGTGAACGCGCGGTGGGGTAATGATTAGCAGACTGAGGAGAAGATCACATGTAACGCCTTGTAACATTACCCCCTGTTACTCCCTGTTACACACGTAATCAATACCCGAGATGATCATTAACCTTTACAGTGCTGAGCATGTACGTATATAAACCAAGAAACCAAAGGTTTTTTTCAATTTGTCATCATAAATGTCTTAGTTAGCTCTTTATACTCCATTAGAATACCTATGTTAAAATTTGCTCTTTTGGTGCGGGGATCGACTTTAGACGTCAGAATCTGACTTCTACATACGTCAGATGCCGACGTCTAAAATCGATCCCCGCGCTGAAAGGGTTAAAGCCACGTGTTAATAGCGATAATTAGAAAATAAAGTTTTTATAATGGTGTGTGGCAAAGAAATCTACCTAGTTTACTACGGTAAATGGAATACAGATACCTACTGCGTAGTTATCGCCTCAGAGCCACCTTGCTCTGAGGAACTTGTGTGTTTTCATACATTTTGAAACTATATTCTAATGGGCATATAAATAAGTAAGTGAAATCTATCATAAATATTTGCTACGATGAAAAAGAAAATTCTTAATACAAATATAATTGTTATGATGAGCAATTTTTTTGTTTCTTTGAAATAAATCGAAGTTTCATAACAATTGGTTGACCAGTATTTTATTCGCTGATTGTCTAGATGCCACTCGATTCCATGGCTTTCAAATTTGGGGCATCCGTGGCCTTTCGTTTTTAAAACTGATTCAGATAATATCAGGTCTATCAGAGACTGGAGGACGTGGAGAAGATGGAATTCCTGTTCCTATAAATAACAACTAATTAGTTTTCCCCTTTCCTCACCAGCTACATATCAACATCCTGTCAAAATCTTACATAACAACATCCTCCATTAGCACATGTGCTACTTGGAAATCCCAATAAATATGTTTCTACCAACATCCTGTATGAAACCAGTGGTCATGCAGGTCAACACTCAGCAGACGAAACTTTCAATTACTCATTATTTTATATAAATTTAATTGTCCAGATTGCTCAGTAAAGAATTATGTTTATATCAATTAATTCAGTCAAGTGATATCAAACCAGGATTTTTTTCCATCGCTAAATCGATAGCAAGAACGCTATGTTGAGCCAGCAAAACAAGGATGAATCTAGGTCGGGGGGGGGGGGAGCGAGGGGTCCGCGGCTCGCATTTTTTTACCAAATTCTTCGAAAAGTACCCTAAGTTTGCTTAAGTGTGCCAAAAATATGTCAAAAACAGCATTCGATTATTGTTAATATGAACAAAATGAGATTTTCTCTGATTCTCTGATTTGTATACCACGTACTGTCGTTCAATGGCAAGCAGTGGTAACTGGGTACTTTGAAAATAAATACTCACTGCTCTTTATCTTCACAAGGTAGACATGCAAAAAGCAATATAATTGCTTAAAAAGTGAAGAGTGTTATTTCAATAAGACAAACAGTAGTAACTGTGTACTGTGCCTCTATACTATTTTAGTTCTCTTTGCCTTTGTCTTATTTTAATAAAGGCAACCGGCAGTAACTGCTTACATTTCAAGTGACAGTAACTGTTGTTTGTCTTTGCTTGTAGCAGAGATACACTGTTCACTTTCAAGTAAGCAGCTACTGCTATTTGTCTTCACTCAGTACAGTGGTAACAGTATCTCAGCAAACACGAGACATTGACCCGATGTTTGACCAATTGGGTCAATGTCTGTTTGCCGTTGGTCCAACATTGGTCAAACATTGGGTGAATGTCTCGTGTTTGCTGGTCAGTCATCAGTCACCTCTAGTCCTGTGTGACTCCCGGTCAGAGGGTCAGGTGTAGGTGACACTAATATCACATGACGAATCTCACAGCTAAGCATTTTCACCAAGTCCCATTTCTCAAAAAAAAATTTTTACTATTGTATTACAAAAAATATTCTTCTAGATTATGAGTACGTCGCAAAAATTTGATTTTTTTATCAACGCACATTGGAATCCATTGTCCTACTCTTTTCGAATGACTTCAACTCTGTTGTTTACAATCACAGCACCATGGAAGCCCGGCACTCTCCATACATCTGAACTGTTTGAAGCACTGTATATAGACAACCACGAAGACAACCATCCGACCCGCCCTGGATTCAAACTCGTTAGCTCTGGGTTACGATTTCACAACTTAGCAGAATGAGCCACCCCAGCCTGCCGTACGTGAACACAGAGCAGCTTAAATCTGAGAACTGCATCGGACGAGATATAGTCACTTTCTTCACCGTTGACAGGCTACAAGAAAGTAATCTCAAAAGGAGAGAGGGAGTCAATGTGCGCGATAATTTCCAGTTGGGGACTTGTTTCACCCTTTAACCAGTTAATCGCCAAATTATTTAATTCAAATTTAACCCATTTAAAGTTGTGTCTCGCCGACCCGATTCACAACTTCAAGTGAGTGAAAATTATTCGGATTGACAAAATGGAGATCAAAAATTTCGAAATCTTGTTGATTGATGTCATATCTTTAGCATGTTCGAAATCTCGTATTCAATGTGCTAACAAAAAATAGAGTGAAAACGAATATTATCGGGACAGGCGGTTAAAGGGTTAAACCCCGAAGGATGTGATATGGAAACCATTGCTGCTAGCGACAAGAGAAAGTAATACTGATAGATATGTGAGCATTCTTGTGCAGGCGTGATGGATTGTTTCGATTTTCTTGCAGACGGGATTGAACTGTTTTAAAACCTGATTTTAAATACATTTCTCACACTCTGTACAGATAATTTTTACTAGGATACGTATATCGATATCAGCCTATATCTGGGTACTGGGCCGTCGTTCAGATGACAGCATACGACAGCTCAGTTAGCCTATATATTTCATCTTGTATTAAGATACACCACTACATTATCTGCTTTGTCCGACCACTACATTCTAAGCCGGGAATGGAGAGTTATTGTTGATCAAGTACAGACCAATTATCATGGTTGACCTATGGTGCTATAATCAGTCAGGTGTGACCGAGCTGTTGAGTATGAAGGATCCTCATTATATAGTCGGATGTGTTTTAAGTCAGTTAAAATCCTCGGAGCTCTACATTCTTAGCTGTGGAAAAGGCCTCGGCCTTCAGCCTTGGCCTTTTTCACAGCTAAGAATGTAGAGCTCCTCGGGCTTTATCCTGTAATGAAAATAGAAACGTTGTTAATAAATTATTGGTACTGTATGGAGCAAATAGCACAACCATGTTTGCCCAAAGGCTCACACCTTATTCATTTAATACTTTCAAGCCTGAATTTACCATTGTCATCTTCATCCACTACAAGTCGCGAATTACTGTCGCAATTCTCGACTCGTAGTGGTTCAGGATGACGATGACTTTAAAGTGGGTGGCAAATGAAAAAAAAACGATATCATTATTATTAAAAACGTTCCAAGAAAATTTTCGTTCTAAAATCCCTAGGTGTAGGAAATTAAGCCATTCTTCAGAGACGTAAAATGATGCTTTGATCGTGAGGGTTTAAAAGATTAATAGTGTTGTATTTCCCAATACTTCACTCCAATAAACGACGTTTTCATATCTTATGGCCAACAGAAGAGAGGCTAGAGGCAGCTCTCATCAATATTCACTGACCAAGATATGGCGTATAGATATTTTCTGAAAAAAAAAATCAGGGTAGCTTGCAGAAGTATTTCTGAACCATTCTGAAGGGAAAATCGCCCACATACTATTCCTCCAACGCATTTTGTATCTCGTGGAACATAAAATATTTATTTATGAAGCAACTCATAAGAAACGTTTGCAAGTCTCGTAAATATCAAACTATTTTTTCAATATATCTCCACTACACATCTGCGCACTAAAGTGCAAAATATATTTTAAAATATATATTTGGAATTGTTCATGAGTTTATAATGCTGTGTGGGATCATAGCAAAATAGAGGGAGATTTAACAAATGCGAATAACATTAAATACATTATAGCACGCTGAGAAAGCTGTAAAATGTTCCATCCACATTTTTATTGATTTTCATATTTCCTCTCACTCTCTCTAATAACGAGTCCCTCGTGTTTTAATAATACGGCGATAAGTGCAGTTTTAGAAAAAAAGGTTACGAAAAACAAACGGCGAAACGCGTCACAAGACGACCCAGTACAAAAAACGGGATGGAGAACAGATCATTCATTTCTTCATATTTCAACGCGTCATCCTGCTCGACGGAGGCGGCGGCGGCGGCTATCTGCCGCCGCCACCGCCTCCGTCGAGCAGGATGAGAGCACCGCGGAGACGACAAGGGCAGGAAAGGAACAAGGGAAAGGCAATTCATTATCGGAGTCGATGCTGGAAGAAATGTATGGATATTTTGACTGCGTGCTGCAGACAAGGGCGGGATGTAGGTGTTGAGATCACAAAGAGGGACTCGACCGTGTGCCGCGCTCTGTGATCAGACTCATACCGCGTCTGGAGCACCGGGATCCACGAGACGCTGGAACAATGTTGGCTTGATGTTGGGCCAGCGTCGTTGACAATGGACCAACATCAAATCGGGTCAATGTCCAGCAAATGCGAAACTTGAAACCAATGATGGATTGACATTGGTTGATTAACATCACATCATTCGCTGAATATTCTTACATTTACAACCACTTCCATCGAAAATTAGATGATCAAACACTGTTGGTTTGATGCTGGACCAGCATCAAACCAACATTGGGTCAATATGTCACCGGGATCCAATATAGCAGATACAAGACGTTTAGCCAGTGCTGGGCCAGCGTCGTAGATAGTAGACCAACATTAAACCAGCATTGGGTCACTGGATACATTGCCAGAAAACATGAGACATTGAACCAATGATGGTTTGATGTTGGGTCAGCGTCTTAGACAGATCACTATTCTTCTAACCACTTCCCGTAAACACAATACGTTGAACCAATACCGGATTGGTGTTGATCCGGCGTTGTAGACGGTGGAACAAAACTTTAACCTTTTCACTACCATACATGACGGAAATTTCCGTCGTCATTCGTCAATGAACGTAACCATAAAATGACACAAATTTTCGTCAAATATATACTACATTTATGTATTTTTCGTCATTTGAAGCTGGGAATTGCGTTAGCAATTCCAGCTTCAAATGACGAAAAATAGAACTCCTAAACCAGTATATCTGGATCCTGGCATGCACCCCGGCCTGGAAGTCAAAGGGTTAAACCAACATTTGGCCAATGTTTTTTGCCGCCCCTCCACTTTTTATCCACTCCCCCCTCCCCCACACACACACTTCACGTTGACCGGATTACACTCTGTCAGGAGAGTGGACATGGGGATTCCATGTTCACCACTCATCCCTTCCACTTCTCCAAGAGAAAGTTTTAGCTCGCATCACCCCCTGAATTCTAAAACTGTGGATTTTCGTGTGCCTAAAAATACACTTTTTACTTATATCTAACTTCCCTGCATCACAGTCATATATATAACCGACTGATTTTATTTATGGAGCATTCCCCAATAAATTGGAATATCCTGTACCACGTCGTTCTCTTGTATTTTTATGGCTGGTTTTGTAAACAACTTTTTAGCTAAATTTCTAAAAATCAATACAAATGTTTCTGACAACTTTATTTTTTATTGACAATTTTTTTATATAAATATATTTGACGCTCCTGCATGATGCATGATATCCTTTGAAGGTTACGTTCATGTATACATAAATGTCACACTAGAGGCAAAATACGGTTTTCACGTCGAATAATTTTTTTCTTAATATAAGGTTTCAAACATATATTTCAGCTGTATACATCTTCTCGTTATTATTGACCTAGGGATGAGAGTCACCATCGCAACTCATTTGTAGGCGAATGAAAATGTAATTTTATAAAAATGTCTTGATTTCATAAAAAGCATATTAATATAATTATTAAATTAAAACTGAGAACGACCTTATCGCGACGGATTATACCATACTCAGCAAACACAAAACATTTGTATAGCATTTGTACAATGTTGGACCAACGTCGAAGACGTTGGGCCGATATTGTACAAATGTTATACAAATGTTTGCTGTTTGCTGGGATATTCAGTCAATGCATTGTATTTAAAATGTGTCATATCATATTTTGGATAAATGCTACACGCAAGCTTAAGAGGTTACATCATCAATATCAAAAACATCCAGACTGAGACTTCAGCCAAGGATACTATTATCCTTGGTTCTACGTTTAGTCAAAGCTGGGCCAATGTTAGTGAGAATGTGTTGTTTTCTATGCAGACAGTGATTTGTCGCCATCCATCACTTGATGTGACTGCTTTGTGAGGGGACACGATCAAGCATCTATCAAAAGACCTCTAATGATGTCCACCATCAAACACTACATGAGTGAAGACAAACAACAGTAACTGCTTACTTAAACAGTAACCAGCTACTGCTGTTTTCATTTTCCATCAAAGAAAGATTCACACTGCCGTGCTAATGTAGACAGCAGTAACTGCTTACTTGAGCAGTAAGAATTTACTGTTCTTTGTCTCTGCACGTTTGGATCGCAGTCTCCGGAGCCGCATCAGTTTTTGATGTTCTTTATTATGGACATGGTAAAAATGTGAATGACTTTTTGTATTCTGAGGCCTTATTTAACCATCATATCTCTCAGCAATTTCTTCTCATTTCTATTCACGTTTAGGTGTGAATTGCTGTAGCAATTCACACCTAAACGTGAATAGAAATGTCCTGATTTTATAGAATACCGAAATATATATAATAATTCAAAAGATTCATATTAAATATCAAAATATTCTTATTATGACATTATTATACTAATTTTCATTTAATGAATAATTTTTTCATATATGACTTGTGGTGCATAACTGGGACGAGAGAACTAAATGTTTGAAAGATGATTCAGTTTGCGGTGGTTTAGTAGAGGGGTCGTGTACTTATATTTATACAGATACGAGTGTTGGATATGTCCACAAGTAATGTAAACATGTAGAAATATAAGTTTGATTGTGCGCAAAATAACAGGTGAGTTTGGAGGGGAGTTATCTAAAGGTAACTAGACGTGAATACAGCATCTATCTCTGTTTTTAAGGCTGTATAAATTGTGACCAATTAGCGAAGCGAACGAAGACATCATGAACAGGGCAGTACTATACTACTTGTAGTACTAATACAATAGATCTAATAACTATATGACACTCACTTGGAAATAGTTACTATCGTATTTTATTGCGTACAGTCCGCAAAGTGACTGAGCAAAATGAGGAAAAGGGTGATCTTAAATCAGAGTATACTGTTATAAAGCAGTGTAAAAAATAAAATAAATACTGCTTAGTTTGCAAAGGAAAACCCTGCTGTTTGTCATTGAATGACAGTACAACTGGTGGTACTGTCATATTTATTGGCTTTTGTGTAATACATTATAAGGCATAAATTGGATTTTTCCTAAAAAACTAGCCGTATACCTCATATTTTATAATCATGCTAATGTTGAGTCGGTGTCTCATGAGCTGGCTCAATAATACACAAGCATATGGTGAATCTGGTCAATACCAGCAAACTCGAGATACAATGTCATATCAGCGTTGGACCACCGTCTGCGACGCTGTTTGTTTGTTGGGATGTGTCGTGTTTGACGGTTCCCACCAATGGTGTTTCAATCGTCGTGCTCACAACTATCGCAATTTCATCCCACTTGTAATTTCACACAAATCTAAACTGCTGCACGAGGCCCTCTGTTATTTCCCATTGTTGGGTCAGCGTCACAGACGGTAGACCAACATTGGTCCAACATCTCATTGTTGGTGTCTTGGGTTTGAATGGATAGCAGTCACGGGTATCTTCATAGAGGTATCTGTATGTGTTTTAAAAATAATTGTTTCTGTGGAAACAAGCAAATTGATGTGACTTTCATTCATAAACGGAAATCTATTTAAATTGAACTTTAAAAGCTAATGAAAAATAGATGACACCGGAAATGGAGTACACCCGTAAAGTCAGGCGCTTTCGAATGGCTGTGGTCCATCAGGAGAACTACCTATATTTGTCACTTTAACCCTTTAACCGCCAATTTATGCAATCTGAATTTTCACCCACTTGAAATTGTGTCTCGCTGACGCGATCCACAACTTCAAGTGAGTGAAAATTATTCAGATTTGACAAAATGGAGGTCAACTGTTTTCAAATATTGCTGATTGATGCCACATTTCATCTTTAACATGTTTAAAAGGTGGTACTTAATGTGCTGATAAAACATGAAAACCCGAATATATGCGGCACCGGCGGTTAAGGGGTTAAATAATAGTACATCTACATGATATGATGTTTGACCCTATCACAAGAAACGATAAGTTCATGGAGATTGCACATTATGTGAATGTCTTGACTCACAAAAATCACTCAAACTATTGATCACTAATTAACTTTATTAATATTATAATAGAAAAGAGAAATAGATCGTTTTAACCCTTTAACCGCTAAATTAATCATTTTTCACCCACTTGAAGTTGTGTTTCGCTGACGCGATCCGCAACTTCAAGTGAGTGAAAATTATTAAGATTTGACAAAATGAAGGTCAACAAATTTCAAATTTTGCTGATTAATGTCACTTTTTATCTTGCTGATATGCTATGTGCTAATAAAATTGTTAAAAACGAAAATGGACGGCACCGGCGGTTAAAGGGTTTAACTCCCACAGCGCTACATTATGATCTGATGAAGACACACGACATGTACGTATATTGATATTAACAATATTGAATAAAACACTTTTTTTAAGAAATATAGCAAATATAAACGGTTATTGGGTCAATTATGGAGATGTTGTTTTCTACTCAGCAAACATGAGATGTTAGCCCAATGCTGGTTTAATGTTGGGCCACCTTATCACGGTCAAAATAACGACATCCTGATTTTCATTTGATTTATTTTACTTGTGTATTTGGGTAATTCAGACATTTTTATTCATCTGGAGATGGGAATTGCGGCAGCAATTCACACCTCAAGATGAATGAAAACGACATGATTTTTATTATTTTTTTCCTTACATCAGAAGATATACCAGAATACAGGGGACGTTGAACAAATGCTGGATTATTGTTGGGCTGGCGCCAGCGACGCTGACCCAATAATAAACCAGCTTGATTTAACGTCCATTGTTTCCTGGATTAAGTCAGAAATGGATGAACGTCTGGCACCTGACCAGTAAACAAGAGACATAGATTCTTTGTTGTTTTATTACTGGGCCAGCATCACAGATGATGGCCCAGCACTGACCCAGCAGTGTAGCAATGTCCGGTGATTGAGGCTGACCAATGACCACACAGGTGCGCTTGCCAGTCCTGCCGTGGACAGCCATACACAATAAAGGTGGGCTGTGGATTGAGAAATATGTTCCACGCGGGGAATCCAGGTTTTTCCAAAATGGCGGTGAGTGAGAGCGATCGTCATCTCTAGGTCAGACGCCCACAATATTTTAAGGGCGTATTTTGACGAAAGAGCTGTGTATAAGTAAATGTAAGCGAAATGCTACTGATCCTAGCTAACCTATATTACTGACCTAATTAATCACGGTCAAAGCTTAAATACGAGCGTCCTAAGGAATATACACACGATTTTGTACGGCAGCAATCTGTGGCTGCGCTGTCCAGCTTCAGTGACGGTAGGGGCTACGCCAGTCCCTGCTTCAGTTACAAATCAGTCCACTTAGTCGTGGATCCGCGGGCGACGTCCAATGGATCACTGCCGCCAGCTTGATTCTCGACACTTCCCGGTGCCGTAAGGATTCCACCCTTTAAATACCAGCGTCGTCGGATTAATAACTGGGTCACTCTCCCCCGGCTGCTGAAATATCTCAGTCGCTTGTGCGCAGAACCGGAACACAGGAACTGTGTTCAGGTCTTGCGCACAAACGGCTGATAAATGTGTGGACCTGTTTTAAACATAGCAGAGACCATGTATACCCTCACACGATATGAATGTTAAGGGATATCACATTATACCAGCAACAGATATCGGGTGCGAAAGTATCAATAACATCCTCGAGACATGGGCTTTCGTGGCATGGTGTCGGTCGCGATGGCTCATTTGTTTTGGTTGCAACGAATCTCAATCAAAATGCAATACGCATTGGTAGATAGTGGGTTGTCTGTACTGTACACATATATCTGAAATATTGACTTGCAGAAAGAACTAAGTGTCATTTACTGTGTACCTTGAAAAACATGTAATAGCCTCATTATCTATCAAAAATTGTATTTAGAGTGAATCAATATTTTAGTTAACTTATCTGCCATATAAGGTATGAAAACGCACTTGTCCAATACACACATTGTATTGCTTTGCAAACTTTTGCGACGACCCCTTCCAATAGTGGTGTAATGCTGGGCCATCGCCTGCGACGGTGCCCCAACATTAAACCACTATCGGGATCTTCATGTTTCATAACATTCTCTGCGAGGCTGGGAATAAATAGGCGGAAAGAAATTTTAGATTATCTTGTTTTCTTTCGAGTTAAAACAGCAGTAGCTGTAAAGCACACTGTCTAGAGAAAACTTCTACCCATGTGATCCATATGATATCCACCATTAAATCCATGATCATAAGAGCTCTGGATGTAGAAGAATCGATATGGTGTCCCCACGCGGGATCATCAACATGCAAATCTTGTGGATGTAATTAAAGGACTCGGCTTGAGAGAGGATAAATACACAGTATAAATCCAGCTATACTGCCAGGCAAAACCAACAGGCAGTATCTGCTTGCTTGTAAAGTGAGCAGATACTGCTGTTTGGCTTTGCACTGCCGTATAGACGGTAGAGGTAACTGCATCTCCAGCTTCCAGATGGAGGTACATTAGCTTTTCATCAGTCTCTGTGTATACTGGGACATTGAACCATTTTGGCACCAATGTCTTTACGCAATCATTTTTTTCAAGCTTGAGATAGGAGTGGCAGCCAGAACGGGTTAAAGAACTGACCAGATATCCTGAACGAGATGTTAAGCAAGTCCGTGGGAGCCCTTTGAATAAAAAACATAGGATTATTTTTAAATATTTTCTTTCGACATTCGTCTTGTTTACTTAACTGTTTAATAAAGTAACAAAGTAAGTTATTCAGTAGGGCAGTTTACCCATGAAAAAATACAATGTGTGAATCTACATTATGCATAATCAGCAGTGTGTATGCCACGTTTTCACATTACTTGTTATACAATGCAATTAGAAATGAATAAGCTCTCTTCTACATTTCTGTGGCAATGCATTGACACACTGGATCCAGCAATGATCAGATTCTGTGGGGAAATGTGAGGCACACGACGGATCAAATATTTAAATTAATCGCAATAAGGCGTCCTGTACTGGGTGAAGATGAGGTGTTCCCTACCCGTAAACACAACCCATTGAACCAAAGTCCGCTTAATGCTGGTCAACTATCTGTGACATTCCCTTCTGTTTAACTCGCTGGTAGATGATCGATGTTTATAATATAAGAAGAAGAAAAAGAAGAAGAAGAAGAAGAAGAAGAAGAAGAAAGAAAAAAAGAAAAAGAAGAAAAAGAAGAAGGAGAAGAAAAAGAAGAAAAAGAAGAAGAAGAAGAAGAAGAAAAAGAAGAAGAAGAAGAAAAAGAAGAAGAAGGAGTAGGAGTAGAAGAAGAAACAAAAGAAGAAAAAAAGAAGAAGAAGAATAAAAAAAAGAAGAAGGAGAGGAAGAAAAAGAAGAAGAAGAAGAAGAAAAAAAAAGAAGAAGAAGAAGAAGAAGAAGAAAAAAAAGAAGAACAAGAAGAAGAAAGAGAAGAAGAAATAGAAAAAGACTAAGAATAGGAAGAAAAAGACGAAGGCAAAGAAAAAAAGAAGATGAAAACGAAGAAGAAAAAGGAGAAGAAAAAGGAGAAGAAGAGTCTGGACATTGTCATTTATCAGATGGATGGAGTTACATGTACATCAATGTAGATCACGTCTTATGAAATCACATAGGAACTGCAATCTTCTGTAGATCTACTTACTTGAAAAATAAGCAGTTACTGTCTTTCAGATGAAACCTGTACTACAGGAGTCCCGACACGTAATATAACTACAGCTTGCCATCTCTCTGTGACAAGACGCTGATGGAGTACACTATCTACCGTGTAGTTCATGTGACGCTCACCAGACTGTGTGTGGGACGTAATTGTACAGTCAGACATCCGGCAAATAAGTTATTCTAGGACGGGAACTGGGCTGCTGTGTGGGGGAATTAAAAAAAATTAAATGAATGAATGAGTGAATGAATGAATGAATGAATGAATGAATGAATGAATGAATGAATGAATGAATGAATGAATGAATGAATTAATGAATGAATGAATGAATGAATGAATGAATGAATGAATGAATGAATGAATAAATGAATAAATGATTCAATCAATCAATCAATCAATCAATCAATCAATCAATCAATCAATCAATCAATCAATCAATCAATCAATCAATCAATCAATCAATCAATCAATCAATCAATCAATCAATCAATCAATCAATCAATCAATCAATCAATCAATCAATCAATCAATCAATCAATCAATCAATCAATCAATCAATCAATCAATCAATCAATCAATCAATCAATCAATCAATCAATCAATCAATCAATCAATCAATCAATTAATCAATCAATCAATCAATCAATCAATCAATCAATCAATCAATCAATCAATCAATCAATGAAGCAAGCAAGCAAGCAAGCAATGAACCTCTACCCAATAATGTCTTATTGTATTCTAACATGTGGGTGTAGGTGATACTGTAAGCATGACAGTCAGTTTCTCTGTGATGCTTTTGTATTATTATAGTGAAAAATAGTATGTTCGGGAAAAATAATCTGCTTTCAATTAGCGAAGTAGAGTAACAGCAATCAATGTGTGATTTGCGGCAGCATCGCGCTAATCTTGGTGTAGCGCGCCACTATCCCGCATTTCCCGTTAGCGTCTCGATTTCGATCCCAACTGACCCTACACAACGTAGGTTTTGTTAAGAAAAAAAAAAGTTTCTCTCCTCTAAATTTGACCAGACATTTCCCGTTATATGTGGCCTGCGTTGTGTGAAAAATGCGATTTAGCGTTATCTTGCTATACTTTATAGCTCATAGCTCCTCTACCTAAAACCTATACCAACTGGACTCTAGATAATTCCTAATATTTAAACCACGATGGAAAATAATTATAGCAAGAATAGAATAATACCGTAGTACCGTGATTCAACTCTTTTCAATAAGTTATACACACATAATAATGTCAAAATTTAACAATACTTTGTTAATCAGATCGATACAGATATGAAGACTAGATGAACTATATATTAAGTTTAATACATTTAAATCCACAGGGTCGTGATGAAATTGATGTTCTCTTATTTAATATCGAATTACATATAACTATACATTCTAAAACACGACCTGATATTCTGCACTAATATGGTATTTAATATGATACTATTGGTCATCACTAAATGAAATAAGAGAAAATTAGGATGATCTTAATTTTAGAATTATTTGGCTGGTCGAGTCTGATCTAAAAATAAGAATAAACGTGTGGTTGAAATATGATTTCTGAAGATGAATCATGAACAAAATATTCGAGTGAAACATTCAACTCCCATATATCGTGCTATCTGTAAATCTATCACTGGATGTGGGCGATGTGGTAATTACACATAAAGTCTATCACGACCCCGCTGATTACTGTGCTATTATTATCCTAAATCGCAGTCAACAAAGCTGAGCTTGTGTTCTATATACGTGATAGAGTGAGTGAAGTAATATTACCCAACACCGCTTTCTGAACATCGCGGCAAAACCGCAACAGGCGAAAACCCGAAATGGAGACTATACTGTACATTAACCATTTTAACCCTTACAGCGCTGGGATCGACTTTAGATGTCAGAATCTGACGTCTACAGACGTCAGATTTTGACGTCTAAAGTCGATCCCCGCACTGTAAGGGTAAACATAATTATCTATACTGCCGTAGACATAGGTATTTAAATGAATCAGAAAGAGCTAACTAAGATATTTATGATGATTTCAAATTGAAAAAAAACCCATTTGGTCTCCATGGTTTAAACAGAAGTATTTCAGAGCTTTAAGAGTTAACCCTTGCAGCGCGGGGATCGACTTTAGTCGTCAAGATCTGACGTCTGTAGACGTCAGATTCTGACCACTAAAATCGATCCCCGCACTGTTAGTGTAGAAACATTTCTAATGGCCGTAGACCCATACCATAGGTATTCAAATGAATCAGAAAGAGCTAACGAAGACTTTTATGATGATTTCAAATTGAAAAAAAACCTCTGGTTGCGATGTTTTTTTTTACAAAATAATACAGCGCTTTAAGGGTTAATGAACCCTTCTTTAAAGCGTTTTCAAGTCAGTTGAACAGTTAGATGCACTGTGTATGCACAACCACAATCACAAAACATCTAGACATTCCTGAACCGAATGAACCATCGTGAAACCAGGGCACTGTCTCATAAAGAAGGAGTGTGGATTCTGAGACAAGCCAAGACAATAACATTATCATTCAGATGGCACTGGGGTAAGTTGGGAGACGCACCAATAGGTGAGCTCCCTGATTAAATATCTCATGCATCAGTGTTGTCCCTCGCTGTGAACTTATCCCGTGTTCCCTCACTGACAGACAATGGACAATTTGATCATCGCACGATTGACCTATTGGCCTCACTCTGATTTATTGCTATGTTATATTGATCCCCGGTAGGCACGAGGCATGAAGCCAATGTTGGGTCAATGTTGGGCCAACGTCGTAGAAGGTGGACCAACATTAACCCAGAAATGTCTTCATGTTTCGTGTTTGCAGGGAAATCTTCTCTTCAGTATTCCAGCAAATAGAAGACGTTGAACCTGTGTTAGATTATTGTTGGACTAGCATCGCGAATATGCGGCCGATAGTCATGCCATGAAACATGACGTGTAGATCTGTAATGCTCGTTTAATGCTGGACCAGAATCACAGACGCTGGCCAATCATAGGACCAACATTACGTCGATGCCTCGTGTTTACTGTGATGATATTGAACCGATTGTGTTTGCAAATTTGGGGTCGATTGATTCCGTTTACAAGAATTGTTTTGATTCCGTAGATAACCTTCCCAATCACGGACTGTCTGCAACAGCGTTGTGCCTCACAGAAATGACGTCGACATTGCCGAATGTGTGGCTCTGAATACTGAGGGAAGAGAATTTAGTCGAAGACCATCCAATACATGATGTGAACATTTTTAGCAAAGAAAAGTTGTCTCCGAATCAGAAAAAAATCTTAATAAACCTGGGGTATCCTGCGCAAAATGTAAGCGGAATTTTCTAGAGTCTAAAATAAAAGCCGGCCGCCATTTTAATAAGAATTGATGTTAAAATATATTATGTAACGCTACAAGAGGTCAAGAAAAAATATAATATATTCCAACATTCAAGGGAAAAAAAGGTAGTGTGCTCGACTTCAGACGACCATCCTCAGGAGTTTACTTATGACCAGTTCAGGCTGTATATGCACACACTTGCCTGAAGCTCCATTTATTCATTTGTGATAATATTTATTCATTCATCTTGAGAAATCGGTCAGACAGTCAATCAACAAACAGACAGCAACGAACAACCTCAAAACAAACACGAAACGTTGACCCAATGGAACATTAAACCAACGTTGAGCCGATATGTGGTGATTGCTGGTCAGCTACCATCCTGTACAGTCAGCCATTCACTCAGGCAGCCAGACAATAAGCCAGACTGCCAGCTAATCATTCAGCCAGGCAGCCAGACAGTCACCTACATGTAGCTGGTGAAGCAGACACAGTCACATTGTTACGTTTCTAATTACTTTGCCGGATTGCCCCTGTGTCAGAGAAATGAGCTGCAGGATTTAGTATGTCGCTTCTTTCAAATGCGGATGGATCCAGACGAGTTGATAGCGGTTTCCATAGAAATCTCCCTGAATACGACAGCACTGACCAGTGGTACATTGTCACTACCAGCCAAATTATCACCTACAGCTCTAAACTGTTGAAATTTAATTTTCAGCCACTTGAAGTTGTGCCTCGCTACCGCGATTCACATCTTCAAGTGACTTAGAATTACTCGTGTTTTTTAAATTAAGTCATATCGTGTACCTTAAAATACACCCGTGACCTAAGTGGCGCAAAATCGATTTTTGACCACTTCGTGATCTTTTGAATTCGCGCAAAAATATTTTTTGAAGTAGATTTTTCGGGGCCTGAAGACAATAAATTGTTATCTCGCCGTAATGACTATATTAAGTATTGTTTAAAAAAGTAGATTCGGCTCTACGAATCTACATATTTGTTCAATAATCTACAGTTATTGTTCACAGTGGCCAGGTCGCCCACGGTATAGGAATTTAAACATGCTGATCATGAAATAAAGGTTATCTAGGACGTCATGGAGCCAGGTATGTGTCTATTCAGACTAGTGAGTGTATTTTAAGTTGAAGGAATAATTAAATCACAAGAGATTCGTAGATCTAAATATACTCGGCGCTGAGCGCCGAGTATATTTAGATCTACGGATCTATCCAATTTCGTTCTCTCTCCTTGACAGATTAACATAGGCCCTAGACATCATATTGTCACTTCTAAAAACTGATAAGACAAGAGGGGATAAAACGACAAGAGGGGATATATCTGACTCGAATTCGTCTTTGAAAGATATTTCCCCTATTGGGGCTGGGCTTGCAATATGGACAAGTAACAGTTCACTTTACGCTAATGAATAGGGCCTATGGCAAAGAAAAGTGCACAATCATCAGACTTCTCAATCATCTGACGTGGCAATCAACTGACTTCACAATCATCTGACGTGACACTAAGTTGACGTGGCAATCAGCTTACGTGACAATCATCTGACGTGACAAAAGACTGACGTGGCAATCAGCTTACGTAACAATCATCTGACGTGACAGGTGACAAGTGACGGTGATGTCACACTTGGCTGGATAAACCCGACCGACAAGGAACGAACGGTGTCCGTTGGTGTTCGATATGGGCTGCCGAGAGGTAGCGTGCTCGATCTCAGAGCCCCAGGGCTCGAACTTCGAATCCTGTGTCTGGAGGACAGTGTCATCTCATTCATCTCACCATCCTCAGGAGGTTTTTCTGGCCCAGTTTAGCCTATATGTGCACCGAATTTTAATGTGGCCTAAAACCCCATTCATTTCATTTGGTGTTCGTAAATTTTCGTTTTATGTTCTGTTCTTGTCACTAACCAGCATACACGAGACATTGACCCAGTATTATTGGCTTAATGCTGGGCCAGCGTCGCAGACGGTGGGCCAACATTGAGCCAACAATGGTTCAATGTATCGTTTTCGCTGGGTAAGCGGTGAAATTTCCAATGCGAACGCAAATATCTATACTGATCCGATCAGGACATAAAAAAAACTGAAAACATTTCACAGTAAAACATCATGTGATATGATTGGAAAATACGTAAATGATGTTTTTCGGTCTACAGGCACGATAATGTTAGAGATCAAGCAGATTTTCAGCTTTTGTGCAAGAGCAAGGTGTCCGTAGCTGACATCAAGATACGATATTGGACCAACGCTGGTTACGCATAAGTCTCTTTCCAGATACACAAGACGTCGAGAGAATGTTGGCTTAATGTAGGCCCACCGTATCCGACGGTGGACCTACATTAAACCAACTTTGACTCAACACCTTGCATTTGCTGGATTAGGGTTTGATAAGGTCAGAGTGCTCGAAGTCCGGATCAGTTTGTCTGGCAGGAATCTCAGAGAATACGAGACATTCAGTCAACCATGGTATACTGTTGGACCAACGTCGTAGAGGGTAGGCCAGCAATGAACCAGTATTGAGCCAAAGTATCCTGCTTACTGGCATATATCCTGCCAAAAAGCAGATGTCTGGCAAACTGTTGGGTCAATGTTTTTGGCGTTGGCCTGATATTGAAACAACTTTGGGTTCACCTTTCAGCTGTTAAATGAATGCACCACACGGCACATTTAGCATAAAAAACAATAAATTGTGATATTATTCAAATTCATCACACTAGGGACGTTTTGAACAATATGCATAGATGACACATTTGTGTGTAGCTAAAATAAAAATCACTCAATTTTATATACAAAACATTTGTATAACATTTATACAACGTCGGCCCAACGTCTACGACGTTGGTCCAACATTGTATAAATGTTATACAAATGTTTTGTATATAAAATCGAGCGATTTGTATTTTAGGTGCACACAAATGTGCAGAGTGAGTGTCTGGTAGGTGGTTTAACGTGGGTGGACAGGAGAAGGGGTAAGCGGCTTACCGCCGGACAGCCAAATGCCGTCGCTCTCCAGAGGACACCAGACGTTCATCCAATGTTAGTTTAATGCTGGGCCACCGTCGCAGACGGTGGACCAGCATTAAGCTAACATTTGCTGGACGTCGCGTGATTACTGGGGCATATTTGGAGTCTCTCAGTGCCTTTTTGGGTCCTGACAGAATATCGCACCAAATTATAAAATATTTGCCTTTACAGTGCTAGCATTTAATGAGGATATGTATTTCCCCTCCTATGTTCTTAATATGAAAAAACTTTAATTGTCCTCAGTTATTGATCAGCGCCCCTGAATATTTTTCAATGGCAGGTGATTATCAGGAAACATAATAAACACATTTTAACTAGAACAAGTTTGGGCAACAATTTTAAAGTAGGCCGCTTTGTTATTAGTGTTCACTTAAAGCTAAAAACGCTGACCTTGTGAGGATAAAGGTTGCCATTTTACATATGTCAGATGGCAAATGCCAATAATCCTCTTAGTATAGCAAATAATATGTCAAACACAAGGACAGGAAAGACATGTTGAATCTGCTTTTGATCCTCTTATGTCAGCTATAATTCTCTTAGAGATGAAAGGGTGTATCTACCACCTTTTATAGGCCTAGTGGCAGATGCACCTTTTTATCTTTAAGGGAAATAAATATATAATCAAAATAGCACATGGAATAAGACAAAACCTGAATGCACTGATATTGTCTTTCAGACTACACAGAATACGCTGTTGTTTATATTTCCCTTCTTATCTACGCTATTCTCGCGGAGTATAATGTCGATCTTCTATTCACGCTTTGTTAAAAAAAGGTGTTGTTTATTTTCCAATGTGACAAATATCATATTTTCACTGACTAATATATACAAATACCCGGTCCAACCATGTAAAAATCATCAAAGAATGTGCAGGGAACTAATCTATACTAGCAGAGTGCAGCTATAGCACGAACACGTTTTCAAATTCGTGTGATCATCTTCTTGATCGTTTTTATAATCTATAAATAACTGTAAAACTAATATTGCACTAATATAAACTCTACATTTAGGGATTAGAATTTGGTATACAACGTACCACCAAATGGATTTTGCCATTTAATCTGACTGTATGTAGAACTATGTCGTCCTTTGAGAATGAATGAATGAATGAATGAATGAATGAATGAATGAATGAATGAATGAATAAATAAACGAATGAATGAATGAATGAATGGATGAATGAATGAATGAATGAATGAATGAATGAATGAATGAATAAATGATTAAATGAATGAATGAATGAATGAATGAATGAATGAATGAATGAATGAATGAATGAATGAATGAATGAATGAATGAATGAATGAATGAATGAATGAATGAATAAATGAATGAATAAATGATTAAATGAATGAATGAATGAATGAATGAATGAATGAATGAATGAATGAATGAATGAATGATTGAATGAATAAATGAATGAATGAATGAATGAATGAATGAATGAATGAATGAATGAATGAATGAATGAATGAATGAATGAATGAATGAATGAATGAATCGATGAAAATATAATTGAATAAATAGATAGATAAATAAATAAATAAATAAATAAATAAATAAATAAATAAATAAATAAATAAATAAATAAATAAATAAATAAATAAATAAATAAATAAATAAATAAATAAATAAATAAATAAATAAATAAATAAATGAATGAATGAATGAATGAATGAATGAATGAATGAATGAATGAATGAATGAATGAATGAATGAATGAATGAATGAATGAATGAATGAATGAATGAATGAATAAATATAAAGGTATGCACGAACTAATGAATGGATGAATAGATGAATGAATGGATAATGATTGATTGAATAAATGATTGATTGACTAAAAGAATAAATAAATGAATGAATGAATAACTGAATTCATGAATGAATGAATGAATGAATAAATGAATGAATGAATGAATGAATGAATGAGAATGAATGAATGAATGAATGAATGAATGAATGAATGAATGAATGAATGAATGAATGAATGAATGAATGAATGAATGCGGCTTTAGACCAGTTGGTACACATATGCCTACACGCATGATCATTTAGCAAAAAAACTGCTGCTATGACGTTCTAATAATACTCTAAGGGAACGAGGAAAAATCAAAAGTAATGGGTTCTAGGAAAGCTCTACCCCAGCAAGCACGATACACGCACCCAGTATTAGTGTAACGTTGACCCATCGTCTACGACGTTGGCCCAGCATATGAGAAACATTGGGTCAACGTGTATTGTTTGCTTGCTGGGACAAGTATATAGCGCGTGCTCGTGCTGCGTATACGGTACAGATATGTACGGCATGTGTACAATTACCTAGTCGTACAGGAGTCGTGCACAGACTATACAGTAGAGGTGTGTGTGCTTCTGTAAGGCTTCCAGGCTAGGACAGGGTGTCTAGAGCCTTAGGACGGGACTGAGGGGCAAGATTATGACGTCACGTTACCGAACGGAACCTTCTTTGGGCAGAGAGGTCTTTCCATCAGGGCCTGGAACTCCAGCATGGTTTCTCTCTGGCGGTGCTGTCCTGGCTCCAGCGTGGACTTCCGTGTCAGCATGGTGACAGGCTGTGGCTTATCCAGAACCTGCATCATGTAGTAATCCGTCATCTCAACGTCTGCATCAGATAGGCACCATCACCGGTCTCAGGCTTCTCTCTATCTCTCAATGTGTTGGAGAAGCACGTGTCGCCATGTCGTTTCAGGCGTCTTATGTTTTCACAGGAGTAGCGCCAGCAGCAGACTCAGTGACAGCGGCGGTGACTGCACAGCGAGCAGCAAGGTGATTTTACCTGATCATCTGACTCCTACGAAGATGTGAATTCGCCACATCAGCAGCAACAGCAGCAGCAGCAGCAGGATGCAATCTCTGACTGCTGAAGAGAATCATTATCAGGAGGATCCCCCATCCATCCAGCAGACCCCCACCGGTCTACCACCTCACCTTCTCCAGCTCCGATTGCAACTGATCTTCTCTAGTTTTATAGCCAAATCTGGGCGCCCATCTGTCAGCTGGAAAATTAGATTTACAGCTAATGAGGGCGCACAATGAGGAAAGCGGATCGGCCCGGGAACCTGGGGTCTATGTGCCCCCACCCCTACTCCTGGCCCCTCTATCCGCTCGCCTACCCCTCGGATCGCGCCCCCGCCCCTTCCCTTAGGGCTTTGAATCCAGGCAGATCCCGTCAATCGTTTGCTCTTCCGGTTTGGCCTGCCCATGCATCATGGTACCGTCACTGTCAGCCGCACCCCCTCCCTGTCTGCATGTCAACCCGGCTCCTGTACTGCCCTTGTCCACATTTGTCATCCCAACGATTACACTCTACTTTTCACTGACGTCGTCGAATCATGAATCGCGCCACATCGCTAAAATTATCTTAACTTTATATTACTTACATTCATTGGAAAGGTTGAGAATATTCTAATGAAAATGAGAGGACGTTAACGTAATCCGAATCAACCCTTACAGCGCGGGGATCGACTTTAGACGTCTGAATCTGACGTCTGTGTCTAAAGTCGATCCCCGGTTTTTAAGAGTAAAAGTATTTCTAATGACCGTAGACCGTATAACATATAGGTACCCAAATGAATAAAGCGTAAAGAGCTAACTAAAAGACATTTATAACAATTTCAAATTGAAAAAAACATTTGGTCTCCATGGGTTATACAAAAAATATTTCAGTGCTTTAAGGTTTAAATATTATTGAAAAATGGGTTGTAGGGTGACAAATAGATTCCAATAATTAAACGCGAGTCATAGTGACCAAATTAACTTGTAAGTTGATAGATGTGGCTGCATTATGGTTGGCTTACAAAGGTTGCTGTGCGGGGGCCCTAGGGTAGTGGTTAGCACCGCTGCCTTTCACGCCAGAGTTCGGGGTTCGGTTCCCGGTCTCGGCGGTTTCAAAGAAACAAAAATGTTTCTTCCCCATCCACGTGTGAAAGTTAGTATTGTGGGGAGCCTCCGTGACCGAGAGGTAGCGTGCTCGGCCTCAGACCGCCAGGACTCGAATTTCGGATCCTGTGTCTGGAGGACAGTGTCATCTCAAGCATCTCACCATCCTCAGGAGGTTCTCCTGGCCCAGTTTAGCCTATATGTGCACAAAGGTGGCCTAAAGCCCGATTCATTTCATTTACAGAGGTTGCTTATCAAGCTGTCAGCGGATTAGGTTGATTTGCCGTGATACTGTAGATCTGGCAATATTCGCGAGGTTTTAATTTTCGCGAATTTCGCGAGGAAGGCAAATTCGCGAATTTAAGAATCTCGCAAAAATTATTATTATAATAGCGCTTCTAAAGGAAAATAAAAATTCGCGAATTCTAAACTTCGTGAAAAGTCCCCAAATCAGGAATTCACGAAAATTTAAACACGCGAAAATTACCAGATCTACAGTATAGTAATGTTCCTGATATATGAGTAGGAAAATCACATTGGAGCTTATCAAATGAAAGTTCGAGAACAGTGTGTGTCATATTACTTCCAACCCCCTCACAAGACGATTATGTTCTGACGGAGGATCTGACATTGATCACGAATTGGTCTTTTGCAGTTCGACGCGTTTTAATAAATAAATGAAAAATAATAACTGGTAATTCAGCAGAATGAGAATTTGGAAAGATCAAAGGTAAAACTTCAATCCAATTGACAAAGAGCGTATTTTTTCTGCTGATGCTGATCAACTGAATGTTCTTGGCCGTTTGGTGATCATGATAGCCTTATATTTTAGCTATAATGTAAAATAACCTTGTATTAATGTATAGCCTATTAAGTAATTCTTGTCATAGCAGTAGATGTAGGTTGTGGATCTATTAAGTTTCGTGTGATAGCCAACTCTGTTTTGGAAAGCTTATTCATTGGTCAATATGTTTTTCTATGAGAGTAATATACCTCGCTGATTTAAAAGTGTCCATCATTACAGTTCATTTTGTTTGTATCAAAATGCCATATAGATCTATGCTACTTTGTTGGAATTTTTCATACCAAAGTGACGTGTCACACCATACCATATTATTAGAACAAAAGGTTCTTGAATGAATTTTTCCATATGTAATATAGAGAAAGGTTCCACAAACATAACGGGTGTATGTCGAACATTTTTTTCTATATTTACTATAATATGAAATATAATCTTCCAATGATGCAACCAGGCTAATATACAACATGATTTATTTCAAAACATGTTTCTCAACTGGTCGTGATTAAGCAACCAGCCAGCTCTTGGATAAATAGCATTTTATCCGTTTCACCTTTGTATTTATTGGAGAGTAATTAGTCCATCGGTTATGCTTGGCTGTTTCTCCTCTATTAAATTACGCATCTAGTTAAGTGGACACTAATTGACCTTTAAAAAATAATACACATGCCATTGTATAAAGCCCGTTGTGCTCCCTTGTCACCCGTTATGCTCCCTTGGCATCCGTTATGCTCTCACCCTTGTCGCATGTTTGCACCACATAGAATAGTCTCTATGTATTTAAATAGTATTAAACAACCCAATGAGAACAAGAGGCCACAAGTCCTACATCATCCCCGCCATAATTTAGGTTAGAGTTTTTGCGGTCACAAATATTAAAAAAGTGGACATTAAAAAACATCACCTGCACATCTCCATATCGTGGGGAATGTGATAGTTGTGTGAATTGCTGTCAATTGCTGTAGCAATTACCGACAATTCACACCTCATGATGAATAAAAATATGAATATAATTATGATGACATTTGCGGGTGGGGGGAAAGTTGATCTTCGCAGTGTAAGCTGACTTGAGTTGGTGATTTACTGCTCAGATCTGCTGTTCATACACGAAATTTCCCGTTGTGTAAACAATGTTAATGTCGGAATTATAGTAATAAATGTTGTTTTTAAACTTATTGTAAATGATGCCATAGACTGTTTCGTTATAGAGGATTTCCTGTTTTATTCACATATAATCGATCACCCGTGAGCTATTTCCAATAATGTGTGTTTTTGACCCTTTGTTGATTTATTACATCAGTAATCAATAGAGGCCAAGGACAGATACTATAATGTGCTTAGCTAGGGAAACAAATATATAAACAATCAATTGCCGGTCAGAAACCTAGAGACCGAAATAAATAAAAAGTGTGTCTGTTTTTCGTAGTAAGTACGACCCTTTAACCATTAAAGCGCTAAATTAAATTAATTAAATTTGCACCCACTTAAGTTGCGTCTCGCTACCGCGACCCACAACGTCAAGTGGATGGAAATTACTCATATTAGTTTAATGTAACACCAAACATTTGCAAATCTTGATGTTTAAGCACACCTTTCGTTTTCAATAACAGTGATTTATTTGATTGGCGAGTAAAACAATGTAAAAACAGCTATGGTCATTCTTAGCGGGTAAAGGCTTAATATCAATTTTACACCCTTTCAACACCAAGGGTAACGAAATGGTATCACATTTCAATTGCTGGGATTACAGAAAGCTACAGACAACATAAATATGCTTAGACATATGTAATTAAATCTTATTAAGCAACCTCACAGCTATTCAAAATGTAAAAGATTTTATAAAATAATATTGCTGTTCACTTTGCTACCAGCACATCATACGGCAGTAACCCCCCCCCCCCCAAGCTCTGGATCTAGATACTTGGTATATGATTGGTCTCATGATTAAGATCAAGGTAATCCGTTAGCAGACTAACGACCCCTGGGATAATCTATTTTCCAGTCTAAGATTTGCAGTCAGCAGGTAAATTAGATGGATCTCAATACTCAATGCTGAGAAAAACGTATGTATTCCTATCAAATCTTCATAACAAAACTTGACCTACGATCCTTTGTTAACCCTTATAACGCGGGGATCGACTTTAGACGTCAGAATCTGACGTCTGTAGACGAATCTGACGTCTGTAGACGTCAGATTCTGACGTCTAAAGTCGATCCCCGCGCTGTAAGAGTAAACAATATTTATAATATACATAGACATATGTATTTAAATGAAACGGAAAGAGCTGACTATGCCAATAAATTATTATGATGCTTTTAAATTGAAAAAACCCTTTTGGTCTCCATGGTTTATACAAAGATATTTCATCGCTTTAAGGGTTAACCCCTAAAACCCTACGTTATAGAATTTAGATTATTACCCGCTTAAAGTTGAGTAAAACATACTTATATCTGCTTAACTTGATCTGTACAACCTTCCAAATTTATTGCTCGTTTATCTTGCAAAATGTCCTTTTCAATGGAAAACGAAAAGAGCTATAAACTGATTAGCAGATATCATCCTGACTGACAGAATACAAAGCAATGCAGAGTGTGATCATCATGATAATCGACTTCACATTCTCCTAGTTACATATGTATCCCACAATCAAAGCATGGTTTAATAACAGGTACATTCATATGGAAATGTGAAATCTCAGAAAACAATCAGATGGCCTCGTATTGCAAGGGAAATTATTCATATAATATTATATCCTGTCAAGTAACTGAATTCAATGTTTTCACTCACATGAAATTGTGTCTGACGCGTTATGTGAATTAAAATTAATTAAAATAATCAAATCGGTGGTGGATACTTTATAAATCTTAAAGATTGCAGGCATATTCTACAATCAAAAAGTGTTATTCAACCCTTAAAGCGCTGAAATATTACTCGATCGACCAAGAGACCAAAATGTTTTTTTTAATTTGAAATCTTCATAACTGTCTTAGCTTTTTCAGTTTCATTTGGAAATATTTACTCTTTCTGTGCGGCGGGGACCGACTTCAGACGTCAGATTCTGACATCTAAAGTCGATCCCCGCACTGAAAGAGTTAAACATGATAAAGGTCAGATAACATTTATTATAAGCGATAATCGTGGTGACACAATACATTCATGTAAGACTGGCTAAGAACACATTTTCTGTAAAATAATGCTTTAATATGACGACATTTTTTTTGTCATATTTTGCATTATACAAATTGTTGAATGAGAAATGTTATATTTTTAACAATTATTATAATGACATTTTGAGTTGACTGGAAATAATTTATAGAGTTATAAAATCAATCCTAAATGATCATATTTGCACAAGACAAATATAAGATGTTTGCATCCATGAATTCTATACATGTAGTATTTATTCCGTAATTGAAACCTCCAACGTCCAGCATTATTCTTATTCTCATTTTCATAAAGTTTAATATGGTATTTTAGTCGCGAATCGCACTCCGAAGTGAATGGAAAAAATATACATATAAATTATAAACGATTCGAGGTTAATACCTCCAATAGAAGCCCAGAGTTCCCTTTGTGTGAATGATGATATCACTCTTATCAGAAAAGCATAAAAGATGCATTTCTTCTCCTATCCAATGGTATACAATTTGTCATGTGTCTCATAAATATAAGAGCTAAACCCTTTCAGGCTTGAATCTACCACTGAAATTTTCATGCGCTACAAGCCGCGAATTGCATGTCGCAATTATCAACTTGTGATTTCCTGATTAAAAAAAAAAATTCACCCGCACTACGCACCGCTATAATTGATTTTATTCTGTTTTGTCAGCAAATTCAATCACGGTTATTGTAAGTGAAATGAGCGTTTGAAAAGGAAAATTTGCAAATGTTTGGTTAAAAAAAAATTGACAACACGCTAGCGAAACACAACTTCAAGTGGGTGAAAATTTAAATTATATAAATAAAACCATATAAGTGGAGAAAATTATGTCTGTTTTCAGAGAGGCAAATGGTACTTTGAGTCATGAATGAAAATATTTTACAGGTAGTACTGATTATGGTTATGTCTAGAGCCTATACTTATTATGGCTATGTCTCAGGACCAGGATGCGGTGAAAGAAAATTAAACGCTGCTTCCAGCTTTTTTCGTATTTCCATTATTAACTCGCAGTGCGGAAACCGGATCGTCTACACGTTTAAAGTACAAAAATACTACTGCCATAAGGAGCTCGTTAAAGTGCACACGGACTATTCTGTTACACGAACACATTTCCGCTGACGTCAATGGAAACAGATACACTCTAGCAGACCAGGTGCATATGGTATATTATACCATTACTCTAGGCTGTTGTCATACAGAAGCAAATAGCACCCAGCAAACGCGACACATCTACCCAATGTTTGACCAATGTTGGCCCACCGTCTACGGCGTTAGGCCAACATTGGTCAAACATTGGGTAGATGTGTCGTGTTTGCTGGGATGCTATTTGCTTCTGTATGATCTACCCAATGTTTGACCAATGTTGGCCCTCCGTCTACGACGTTGGGCCAACATTGGTCAAACATGGGGTAGATGTGTCGCGTTTGCTGGGATTAGATTATTGCTTGATAAGCAAATTAATTGCTGTTTGATTTGGAAGGGCAGTTTGCATTGACCAGCACGCACTAACCACGCACATTTAGATGGTTAGCCCTTGCGCTGCTGAGTCCGTATACGGCTTTACGAGCATGATTCAAACCAATAAAATTGGACTGGAACTGTTAAAAGTGTTAGTTATAGATGCTAAATTCATCAGTTGACTCTGTTTTTTAAAAATATCCATTTCAGTGACATTTCTGTGACACTTTGCGTCATTTCGGGCTGGAGATTGCGTTAGCAATTCCAGCTGCGAATGAGTGAAAAACAGAAACAAATCATTCAACAGGGCAAGGGTTAACATCTCTAAATAGAGAAATGTGACATATCAACTCCTTTTCGTATCTAATAGTAAATGTTTAAAAACAACAATTTGCAAACTTATGAAAAAACTCTTTGAGCCTGAAAATGTCCTTATATATGTATATTTTGTAAAACTAATCATATATTTTGTATGCCATGCTAGTCAAATTTCAGAGCTTGAGTCTCTGAACATATAAGTATCTTTGTCATGCTCCCAGCAAACACAAAACATTTTGTATAACATTTTTTATACAACGCTGGCCCAACGTCTTCGACGTTGGTCCAACATTGTATAAATGTTATACAAATATTTTGTGTTTTCTGGGTTCTGCTTAGCATTTCAGGTAGTATCAGGTATACTGGACATGTACAGTGTCCAGTATACCTGAGTAGGCCGCGTGATGACAGGTTTCTCTCACATTAACCCTTTCACCGCCAAATTATTCAATTTGAATTTTCACCCACTTGAAGTTGTGTCTCGCTGACGCGATCCACAACTTCAAGTGAGTGAAAATTATTCAGATTTGACAAAATGGAGGTCAACCTTTTTCAAATATTGCTGATTGATGTCACGTTTTATCTTTAACATGTTCAAAAGGTGGTACATAATGTGCTAATAAAAAACCCGAATATATGCGGCACTGGCGGTTAAAAGGTTAAGGCCACGATGTTCAATCAGCCCCCAGTCACCGCGGCGCATTTCCTGGCAGACCAGCCCCTCAAATGTTTTAGTGGTGTCTTTCTCGGAGCCTTTCCTTGTCATCGCGTGCCGCGACCACTCCGACAGTACCTGCGAGATAATAAGCCGTCGTCATGGCAACCAAATTGGAGTGATTAACAGGACATCAACTGCGGCAGCAGCCCGGTGGCTGTTAGAGGTGCCGCGGTTCACAGGTAAGGGGATCGTTTCGGTGTTGGTTCAAGGCCGGAACGATGCCTGCGACACTGGCCCAGCACTGAAACAACGCAGGGCTGGATGCTAGCAGAATAGTACCTATGCTGCTCTGCAAAGCCAAAAGGCAGTATCTGCTTACTTGTAAAGTAAGCAGATACTGCATTTTCGCTTTGCACGGCAGTATAGTGACACAGGGATATATGTGAACTCAGGTGGGTTCGCTGGAGAGTCCCCTCCACCCTTACTGATCCAGATACCGTATCACTTACTGTAATGACGCCAATTAACCTTTGTCGTTCTGAAGTATCAAACGTCATTTCTTTAATTTTTTTTTTATTTTAAGCTGGAATTACGTACTAACGCAATTTACAGCTTCAAATGACGTAAAATATTTCTACTTATGATAAATAGATATCTTCCACATTGACTTTTTCGACTTCCTCGATCATCTTCCACAAACTGCTCTATCATCGTCAGAAAAAAAACATCTAAGGGTCCTAGCAGGATAAGGGTTAACCCACTGCGAACTGCAGCCACACGTATACACCTTTACTTCAGGGGACATTTTCAATATTCGATAAGTGAATAATTATTTGAAAACATATAATCTCAATAGTCATAATGCGATAAACATCAGATTGATCAACTAAAATGATCAGCTTTGTAGAGAAATAATTCTCGCTCCCAAGTGGAGACTGATGTACGTCGCCCGGGGGGGGGGGGGGGGGGGTAGCATGAAATTTATTACCAATATGATAATATATCTCGATGCGTGTTGTACACAAGACAAGTAAATTAATATTATAATTGTTATAGTTTGTTATATGTTTTTATCCCAACTACTATAGTGATTTGTTCAGGGCACACCACTCCGTCCTGTCATAGTATTGAAAAAAAAGTATTGAAAAAAAAACTGAAAGGGGTTTTAGGCCACCTTTGTGCACATACAGACAGTCTTTCTGATCTGTCGTCATGTCGTCAGAATTGACGACAAGCTTTCTCCTCTGACGAAAAAACTTTCCATTCTGACAAAAATAGTATACACCAGGAAAAACAATTTCCAGTTGAATAATAACATTTTTCAGAAATCTTTTCCAGAGATATTTTCATTGTTTCAGTCAGCAGGCTAAACTGGGCCAGGAGAATCTCTTGAGGATGGTCAGATGAATCTGATGACAATGCCCACCAGATATATAATTCGAAATTCGAGCCCTGGCCGTCTCTGAGGCCGAGCAAGCACCTCTCCGTCACGAATGCCTCCCGCATTACTGAATATCCCCACTTCATTTGAATTCTCATATTATGGGTCTAAGGCCATTATAAATATTTTAGACGGTGTATTTTCCCCGTATAGAAAGCTACTACTTTTTCGTTCGGAATCGCAATTCGTCAATTGAACTATATTAATTATAACCTTTGGAGTGCCAACTGATAATTTTTTGCCCACGCGACCCTAAAATTCAAAAGGGCAAAAATACATTTATTTTTTCAATGGAATAGGCCTACTAATCTGTCGATAATTATTATGCCGATAATTCCAGCTGCAAATGAATGCAAAACACGACAAACTACACCACATATTGCCTGTCACCTGGAAGTCTGTTTTTAACAAAGTGTGAAACTGAATAAAAAATTTTAAATTACTCAATATTCATTATTCCTAAATATATTTTTATTGTCCGGTAAAGCTGGAAATTGAGTATGCAATTTGAGCTTCAAATAAAGTATTCAAACTAATAACAGACATTTCAGGACGATTACATTGTGAGTCAGGTCAGATAAGATACATAGAGGAACATTTATTGAACTAGTTTGCATGTGCTCATTTTTCAGACACCTTAGAATTTTAAATTATTCGTCCGCAGCGATAGCTACTTAGTACCTAAAGGTACTCACGTCACCCGACAAGTAGAAGGGTGGGTATTAGCTGTTACGTTAAAATGGGATTATTACTTGTAATTGGTGCGTGTTAAGTGCACATGCGTGTACTTGGAACACTTCTCATTATGATCCAAGAAACACATCTACGCAACCCAGCAAGTGATTAGTACAGCAACATTAGATTATTACCTGTAACAAAATTACACAAATCTGATTTTCAGAAATGATAGATGAATCCCCCCTAAATGAAAAATTGAAGAGTCCCTGTAGCAATCCCCGTGTTGTTGTTTTTCAAGATATTGTATGACATTTGAATATATGTACTTACCTTAAAATATGCAAATTATCTACGATTACCGAAAATACAGCTTCAAGCAATATCTCAGAAACTAATAAACTTTTAATGTCAAATAAAGTGTCTCCATACTAGGGTTTTCATGGTCACCAATTGCGATGAAATATTTTGTATTAGGATCGGATGACACATTCCCATAAAATATGCAAATTAGCAACCATTTGCTGGAAATGCCATCTGAAGAAATATATCAGAGACCAAAATTTAAAAAATAAAAGTTCTTTACATCATGGTTTTAAGGGTCAGATATTCCAGTAAAATATATTTGATTTGAATTTATTTATATACTTAGCATTATTGATTAACAAATTATCATTTATTTATTTTTTTGTTTGTTTGTTTGTAATATCAGAAATGCATAATATTATGTATGTACATCGTCAGAGTGGCAGATAGGATCCTTCAGCTCCGAGGTGACGACATATATTTCTATGACAAATATGTCAAAAAAATATATGTCTGTGGCTCTGTATATTTATTAATTTATTCATTCACTCATTCATTCATTTATTGAATGATTCATTCAATTATTCATTCGTTCATTTATGAATTCGTTCATTCATCCATAATGCATTCAAACACACATTTATTCAATATTTTTTTAATTATTTCAATTATTTATTCGTTTATCCATTTTGCACCTGAGCTTAAGCGTGTTAAATGAAAATAAAAAAAATAAAATTGTGATCGATAGCAGTCACGACAATATAAAATATCAATCTTGTAAAACAAATACTTCAGTCTGGACAAGCACCATGAAAACCTACATTACATAGTCTGCACCCACAATCTAATTAGACGCCTCGTGTGACATCAATGAATAAAAGATAAAAGTGCGTGCCAAATAATTGCTTTCTGCGTCGCACGCAGATGACAAAGCAAGCCGACAGAATTATTTCCTGACCAACCGTTTTTCTGTGGCAGGGTACGACAGATGAAAGGCTGTCCTGTGGTTTAAGCACACTTGTCAGTATTCTCTTTAACAATATATGGATTGCCTTTTACCATACAGAGCCGGTCTTCTCCCAGATCTTAAGCATGTGATTGGCTGAGATGGCCAGCACAACCAATCACATGCCTAGAATCTGGGTCAAGAGCGTTCAGAATACCAAACATTCACAATGAACAAATTATTAGTGCGAATTTTCGCTATCTCTAAATTCTTCACTGCGCATTATTCTATTTCTGATTTTAGGACTTTTCACGAAGTTCAGAATTCGTGAATTTTTATATTTCTTTAGTAGCGCTAATTTACAAATATTGTTTGCGGGATTCTTGAATTTGCAAATTTTTCCTCTTCGCGAAATTCGCGAAAAAGAAAACCTCATGAATATTACCAGATCTACAGTATTATATATCTATTGAACCTTTAATCTTCGCTGCCATTTTTATGACGAAAATTCGTAGCAAACACGTTCGATCAATGTTAGCCTTATGTTGGGCCAGCGTCGAAGACAACTGGCCAACATTTGGAAAACACTGGCGCAACGTCTTGTGTTTGCTGTGAATCCTGCATAAGACTTCCTGTCAATAAAATATCCATCATTTATGAACCCTATGACACATTTTCAATAAAATTAATTTAAGAGAAAACGATATAACTGATCCAAATACAGATCTCTGGTATGACTTTTCATTTGTTATATGTCACTTGTATATTGATCAACTCCTAACCCTTTAACCGCTGGTGCCGCATATATTCGGGTGTTCATTTTTTATTAGCACTTTAAGTACCACCTTTTAAACATGTTAAAGAAAAATATGAAATCAAGCAGCAATATTTGTAAACAGTTGACCTTCATTTTGTCAAATCTGAATTAATTTCACTCACTTGAAGTTGTGGATCGCGTCAGCGAGACACAACTTCAAGTGGGTGAAAATTCAGATTGAATAATTTGGCGGTTAAAGGGTTAAAGCGCTACATTAAAAAAAAAAAATTTCACCCACTTGAAGTTGTGTCCCGCTACCGCGATCCACAACTTCAAGGAGGTGAAAATTAGTCATATTTATTGTAATTTGAGACCAAACGTTTGCAATTTTAAAGTTTAAACACTCATTTCATTCCCAATATAAACTGTAATTTAGTCCGTTAAAAAAATAGATTGAAAACTACAATATTCGTACAGAGCGGTGTGGCGGTTAATGAATATGAGCTCTTTTCCATTTGTCTGATGTGGCACTTGTGGCAACAATTCAAATCTAAAGGGGAATTGAAATCGCTCCTTTGGATATGAAAGGTTGTATCTGCCACTTTGTCGAGTGGCAGATACACCCTTTCATATCCAAAGGGAAAGAAATGTGAATATAATACGATAGCTCCATAGTTGAATGTTAGATGCCTGAATGAAAAAAAACTATATTAACACATCGGCTTAATTATATATTTCAGAATCACATACCAACTTGCAGTAGTTAGGCCATATAATTAAATTATGTTATATTATGTTTTGTTGATACAGAGCACATATTATCACGGCAATTGTTACCTGGTATGCAATAAAATTACATATAAGTTATAAGATTTATATTATTTGTTCGTATCCTTAAGATTGCTAATTTTATCTATTTTTTGTTCCTTGTTCACATTAAAACATTGTATGTTTCATTAGCAAAAAATCTAAAATTGACATGTTTAGGTACAGGTAGCAGATGTTCGGCATCAATTGGAACACCTTCTTCGAGGTTTTCATTGTTTAAATAAAATACGAATTTCCACAGATAAATTGCTTTCCAGGAATATATTGGCAAAAACATCGACTTTTATCTATTGCATATTAAGAAAATCTGAATAAACTAAAGATAAATTGTCTTCCAGGAATAAATTGCCAGAAAAATAGACTTTTATTCATTGTATTTGAAAAAAATATGAATAACTGAAGATAAATTGTTTTCCATCAATAAATTGCTAAACAGCGACATTTATTTATTGCGTATGGAAAAACCCCACTAAAGCTCGCCGTGCAGACTGTATTCCCATATGACTAATAAGAGAATGATGCTGACAGATTTTTCAGCAAATAAATGTTTTTAAATCAATTTTATCACAAGCATTTAAGCCAAAATTAGAAAAAAAATTGTTACTCATTTATATATATATTAGAACGGTAGTAAAAAACTTATTGCTGATACCTAGAATAGTATGGGCTCAGCCTTTCATAACACAAGTAGTGGAGGTTGCTGCGCCATCTGGTGAATAGAAACTAACTGGACAAATGCCAGCAAACAAAAGACATCAAACCAATATTTGGTCGTTGTTGGGCCGACGTCGTAGACGGCGGGCCAATATCGAACCGGGGATTGGTTCAATGTACCGTGTTTGATGGGATATTATCATGTTATGACAGCAACATAATTAGTTGTAGGTTAATTGAAAATATTGATGGTCGAAACAACAGTGGCTTAAACTAGCCAAACCAATTGATAGTGCTGGAATTCTATATCTTAGACATGTGATCTTGACCAATCACAATCTTGACCCATACAACAAATATTTTTGTATAAATCATGGAGACCAAAGGTTTGTTTTCACCTCTGCTATGGGCTTCGTTCATTATAGCATAGATAATCTATGATTATAGATCGTTTACTCTTCCAGTGCGGAGATCTACAAATGTCCTATTCTGACGTCCAATATCCGTCCCGACGCTGAAAGGGTTATTATCTGGGTCAGTTGCTTTGAGAATGCTGGACCCTGGGTACTAAAAGTGAATCATAGGCTAGCTACAGCAAACTAAAAACCTCCGCCAGAATACTATTTGCACGCATTAATCAAGCCTATCCGAAATTAAAGGGGATATATGCATGTGTAACTCCCAAAACGCATTCTGAATATACACCGGGCACACCCAAGCAGCAGTATTCTATTGTATTAATATTTCATTATACTAACATATTGTATGCACAGGTATAATTTTATGCGTATTTGTATTTATAGGGGTCACTTTTTCGAGGTCAAATGTGGCATGCCAGCAATGACAATAAATGAACTCCCTCAAATTTAATTTATTGAAATCCTTTTTCATGGCAGTTGTTGTAGGCCTACACTTTGAATGCTTAATAGGCTAGCAATCACTCTGAGGTGATGTAAGGTAGCTTTCATGTAAAAAATATCAACATGTAGTGGGCTGATCCGTAGTAATATAATTTGGTTGTCACAAAGTGGTAATTTGTAATATTTTACCACTTTGTAAAATATACTCACTATCTGAATTACCATAGAGTGTTATTAACTTAATAGCCTAGCTACTACAAAAAATATAGCTCGGCCATATTTAGTCTGAAATGAGTGTATGAGAAACAGGAATCTGGCGTGTCACTTTTTTGAGAAACGCCACCATATGGGCCCTACTCGGATAAATTAGCCAGCCATAAAATAATGTTTACTAATACAAGGACAAATTAATCAGAAATCCTGGGGATAAACAAGGTCTCAGAAAGGCTTAAGTGGGATTGTACATATCTAGTTTTCACTCACATGTGCTGCCGACGATGTCGCACGTCTTCCTGAGAAACTCGCATGAGTTATCCGCCTCCTTGTTGGCCTCCTTAATCTGTAAGAACACGGATCCATATGAAGGCTGATCCACGCTCAGATCCCCCGACCACTCTGACTGGTGACACAGGGTCTTCTCGTCTTCATAAGCCTGGAAAATAATAATAATAAATGCAAATGTTAGTTTGCGTGGAGTATTCTTCATTTATTATCGTATTGCAGCTTACTCATGATTATTATATATTTATCACCATCATCATCATGATTATTTTCTCGCAAATCATTTCAACAACAGGTACCCAGCTAGCACGATACATTGAACCGATGTTGGTTTAATATTGGGCCAACGTCGTAGACGGTGGCCCAACATTAAACCAATATCGGTTCAATGTATCGTAGTTGCTGGGTATGTGGTTATATGGATATAAGCGAAATGATTATTCGCTCATGTCTAGAAATACAATGTTATGTCAGAAATACTATGCAGAAAAGAACCCAAATTTAATTTCTCAAGTTTTAACCGAACGCTGTGACGTATGATATTTCAAAAATCCAAGAAGCTGATAGCTGCATGATGTATGGGATTATAGCAGCTTATCCATGTTATCAGGCTGAAAAATAATGAAGTCATGAACATTATTCACCAGGTGGCGCATCGAGATAGCACATAAAGCTGAATATTATGTGTCCACCTGGTGAGTGAGAGTACAAAAATTTCGTCAAGTTGGTGGAAGGTGTTTGAAATCGGCCCTATTTCGGTTGGCCGTGTAAGACGTTAGACGAGCATTCAGCTGCTGTATATAATTATGTATTATTTACTTGGCTAACGTGAAAGCTGAGCAATAAATCTGAAATTATTATGATAATTATTACTTAGCCCATCCAGACGTGAATTTGATTTATATAAATGAAACTATAACACGTGATGTACATTGTCGAGTGACCGAGATGTGACATTTGGAGGTATTTTATCTTCTTCATGAGTTCAGGAGTACTCCCATTTTCTGTGTGATAAGGATACATGGATCATTAACGTCAACTTAGAAGGATTTATGGGGATTCCCTTCGCTGCCCTGTGGACACAGGCACCCCAACAAACACGAGACGTTACGGCAATGGTGGTTTAGTGTTGGGCCGACGTCGTAGACGGCGGGCCAACACTAAATTGACATTGGTTCAACACTGAATCGACATTTGTTGGAACGACAGAGATGCAATCGGGATCTCAAAACAAATACACTGGAAAATCTGTAATTGTGCGGTTTTAAATCAGATTTTCCTGATTTTAAATATTGGTCATTCGCTTAGGCGATACAGCACAAGACAGAGATGAAACTTTAATAATGGATATCTGGAGAGCAGAGGGTTAGTCTAATCTTCCCGTGGGCCTCTCAAGGTCACTGATGACCACCCGGCCATGACCTTGACGTGGACAGCCA
>OZ024913.1:40612677-40795177 GCA_964017125.1 Flabesymbios commensalis
GTCAATAACCTGGATCAGTAATAATAACTTATCTTATACATGTACGGGATACTCTGGAGTCAGTCAGCAATATATATAATATAAATACATACATATATACATAATTATACAACACATTTGTGTCTGTTTAAATGATTGCTTGATTGTTTGCTTGCTTGCTTGCTTGCTTGCTTGCTTGCTTGATTGATTGATTGATTGATTGATTGATTAATTGATTGATTGATTGATTGATTCCTTTATTCCTTGATTCATTGATTCCTTGATTCCTTGATTCCTTGCTTGATTGTTCATTTGACTGACTGACTGACTGACTGACTCGCTGGCTGGCTGGCTGGTTTGTTTGTTTGCATTCAGCGTCCACACACGAGAGATGCTCAGAATGATCCCTATCGTCACCACCCAGGCGTATAACAGTTAGAATGACCCAGATAGCCAAGTAGATACATCATGGGCCATCTGGACCCCTTAGAGAATGCGACTGCAACTGACCAACAGCCAGATAACGGTGAAGCGCATGAACCTGGCTGACCACAACGCCTGTCCCGCGGGCTCAATTCACGTTTTCACACATCCTCTCTGGCTATTTGTCCTTTACCCAGACGATTGACCTTTAGGCCTACAAACCTCCACTTAATCATTCAAACGCAATCCACTTGAGTTTATCTAACAAAACAAGTGAAACATAATCGACTGTTAAAGATAAAGTTTAAAACATAGTATTGTGTCTAACAGTCAATTTTAATCTTGGTCCTGCTAGGCCCGTGCTTTACCCCTCGTCCTGCTAGGCCCGTGTTTTAACCCTCGTCCTGCTAGGCTCGTGTTTTAACCCTTGTCCTGCTAAGCACATGAAGATATTAATTCCATGGCCCAACCTTTTACAGCAGTGTCTATTATAATCGAAAAGGGTGTTACATAACAATTTTATTTCAAAGTTAGTTGAGATCAAAATAGATCGAAAAATGGCCGCCATCTTAGAATTTGACCTTCAGGTGACCTTGAAACTTAACAAAAACCGTTTAAATGAATTTGTCGTCATTGATTTAGTCGAAAATGTGATATCACGTAATAAGATCAGATTTTTATTACAAAAGTTAGAAAATATTCATATTCAGAGTTAGGCCACAGACGGCCATCTTGAATTTTGCTTCCCACACGTTTTTAGCAGCTTGTTCACAATATTACCCCCCTCAGTTGTGTTCCTAAGCATCTGTAGATATGAATTCCATTGGCCAACCTTTTACAGCACGCCGTGTCTATTTGCCCCCTAAAAATTGGTTTTGCCCCCCTGGGTATGTGCCATCTTCATCCACCACAAGCCGCGAATTACTGTCGAAATTCTCGACTTGTAGTGGATGAAGATGAGATATATGTACCTTTTCAAGCAGGTTTCAAAAATCTAATAAAATGTCACTAAAATAAATTAAATAGATTGTGCTAAATGCTTAGCTAGTCAAGTAATTCAATTTAAAAGATGCCTATTTAAAAAAAATCTTGAGAAATATTTTTTCCTATTTTAAACTGTAAATCGCGCTAGCATTCCAAATCAAATGAATGATAAATACAAACTGACGTTCCAAGAGAAACATACTTAACCGTTGTGCTGCTAAGACCTTATATACACGTGTTCAAGCAAATT
The DNA here is from genome assembly GCA_964017125.1 of Flabesymbios commensalis. Lineage (NCBI taxonomy): Eukaryota > Metazoa > Annelida > Polychaeta > Terebellida > Flabelligeridae > Flabesymbios > Flabesymbios commensalis. The sequence continues at coordinate 40,614,314 of OZ024913.1, forward strand.
TCAAACTAAATCAAATACCACTATTTTTTGTAACTTATCTTGGGGTAGATGCTCAGTTAATCAAATAATTCAATTTGGGAGATGTCAATTTTTCATAAATATTTTTTTCGTTTATTTGAAGCTGGAAATTGCGTTAGCAATTCCAGCTTCAAATGAATGAAAAACACAACCAGCTCAACAGTACAAGGGTTCACATACTGAAGTTACCCACGACAAAATATCTGCTAGATACTCGTATTCAAGAATGAAAGAATAAACAGAAAAGTATATACATATCAAGACCCAAAACATTTGCTAATCTTGATGTCTAAACAAACATTTCGTTTTCTATAGCGGTGATTTATACCATAAAAACGGTCGTGCTTAGCGAGTTAGGGTTAATATCATGCATTATATTATGTTGAGCAGACTAGGATGTCAGTGTGAAATGGATGAGGTGAAATAGAATCTGACGATGATGGGAATGCCTTATTTTATCATGATCCCCTTTCCGGGAAATAAACGACACGTCGGCCCTATGTCAGCTAAGGTTTGGACCAACGTCGCAGACCCAGCTCTGAAAAATATTAATTGGCCATACGTGTCGTGTTTGTTGGGTAATTTTTCACATGGCATCCTGGAGAGCCGTCTAAAGAACACGACACATTGACCCAATTCTGGCTGAATTTTGGTCCGCCTTCTGCGACGCTGATTCGGGTCAATGTCACACGTTTCCTGGGGTGGTGACAGCAGAGTGGAAGCATCTTCCCTACAGCAAGGCTAGGCTTCTCGAAGTCGCAGATCTGCGACCTCGAGAAGCCTAGCCTTGCTGTAGGGAAGATGAGCAGAAGCTGCGTAGAAACATAATTTAGGCCTACTATTGGGAGAGGATGTCAGCAAAAATTAAAATACCACAGTTTCAGTTTTTGCAAGAGATGTAGGCCTACACGTAACATTCTTTCCTTGAGAAGTGTTTTCTTAATTTTCATTTCGAAATGTTGGTATATACATTATGATACCTCTCTGTTTGGCATTGACTCAGCTGGAAAACAAAGATGCATTGAATGTCGGTTTTGATAATTAATAGAGACAATAATGTACATTGTAATAGAATGACAATAATTTTAGCAATGTAAGTGGTTTGTAATAAGAAGGATCGCAAATTATGACAAGGAATTATTCCCGCAAAATCAAAGAATTTGCAATACACTGTTTGCACGATTTTGCGCATAAGCAGTACCCCCAGCTAAATAGTTCAGTTTTAATCACTGTGTGGCGTGTTGTTATAGAAAATAGTGTGACAGGACTCCCAACTAAATAGTTCAGCTTTTAGTCACTGTGTAGCGTGTTGCTATTGGGAAAGGTGTATAGAAGTGTGATGTCGTTCTTTTGTAATCTTCGCTGTCACGCCACCTAACGAATGGGGAGAGAAAAGCAATCTGCCATCGACACAGGAGGCTTGTACGCGACGCCTGCAGTGATGCAAAAAAATATGAGTCGAACGAAATGCTCTCCACGACGAGCCAGGACCACCATATACCCTGACGACATTAACTATAGACGCCTTGACGGAAAATCAATCAAACTGAAACCGTGAAAAAAATCATTCTATCGGCCTTTATCATTGTCAACGTTTGTGGTGTGAATGATATAACGGCAGAGTGTCGTGGGTGATTTCTGCTCACGATAAATGACACTTGTCACGATATCGCCTATTATACTGCGATATCGACAAGTTAATACACAAAAACTAACACTAGGCTTTTAACCCTTTAACCGCCGGTGCCGCATATGTTCGGGTTTTCATTTTTTATTAGCACATCAAGTACTACATTTTAAATATGTTAAAGATAAAATGTGACATCAACCAGCAAGATTTAAAAAAGAATTGACCTCCATTTTGTCAAATGTGAATAATTTTCACTCACTTGAAGTTGTGGATCGCGTCAGCGAGACACAACTTCAAGTGGGTGAAAATTCCAATTAAATAATTTGACGGTTAAGAGGTTAAAACCTAGACACGACTATAAACGTGTTCAACCTTTTATTATTACTTTAACGCTTTAAAAGCGCTGAAATATTTTTATATAAATCAAAAGACCAAAGGGTTTTTTCAATTTGAAATCATCATATGACTTAGTTACCTCTTTCCGCTTCATTTGAATATTTATGTTATGGGTCAACGGACATTATACATATTTTACTCACTCACTGAGAAGATTGACTGTCTAAAGTCGGTCCTCGCACTGAAAGGGTTAAAATGCATCTTTCTAAAGTGAAAGTGTATCATAACAGTAACATTTGAAAATACTTGGTGAAAAATTTGAATAATTTTCACCCACTTGGAGCTGTGGATCGTGTCAGCGAGACACAACCTCAATATTATAATGTCAAAAAAATAACATAATAAATGTAAGGATTAAACTCCACCCGTCATTGTTAAAAACTTCTAATTTAGAAAAAAATACAAAAAATAACATATCGCAAATTGAATTATCTGATGATAAACTGATCAGTCACAAACAGTTTTGATCAATTTCGGGTGCATTTTATGTGGTTTGAAACATACTAAAAATATATATATATACGGGTCTAGCAGCACAAGTGTGGATAACTTCAGTTCTGAATGTTTGCATCCAGCGTGCTACATAGCCGTGAGTGTAATTGCCACCTCTTCAGCTTGTGTCGGTGACGTAGAAATGCCACACAACATGATGAATAGTCCGCCCCAGTCACACCACGGAAGCTTTATAGATTCATTGGTCACACTAAACATTGTCAAGTGTAAAGCTGGTAAACATTTCCAGATGTTGTTCCATTGCTGGTTTAATGTTGGCAGAGCGTGATGGAAGGTAAACCAACATTGAAACAACGTTGGGCTGACGTCAAAGCTTTGAGGGCTCATTGCTTGCATGGTGTAGAGATAAATGAAGGCTTCGCTAAAAGATTAAGAATTCTGCTCGTTCCCAGCAGGCACAAGACGTTGAATCAATGTAGGCTTAACGTTGGTCCAGCGTCGTAGACGGTGGACCAACGTTAAACCAACGTTGATTCAACGTCTTGTGGCTGCTGGGTCAGTCTTTGAGCATCGACCAAGTAAAACAAAGTTATCACTATCACCACGATATAGCATTTTGAATGAAATACAGACAGCTGCATAATTTTGAATACATTTATAATATAAGCATATATATATTTTTTTTTTTTACTCCTGTCCTTAGAGACTTGCGCCGAAGAATTAGAATATCCATATTGAAAGAACATAGTAAAATATCAACATCGGATGAACGTTACATATGAGCAGGCTATCATTATCTGTGATTTTATAATTTACCCCCTAACCCTCTAACCGCCGGTCCCGATCATATTCGGGTTTTTATCAGCTTTTCAACATAACGTGTTTTGAAGATGAAGCGTGCCATCAACCAACAACATTTCGAAATCGCTGACCTCCAATTTGTAAAATCTGAATAATTTTCACCCACTGGAAGCTGTGAATCGCGTCAGCAAGACATAACTTCAAATGGGTGGAAATTCCAATTATATAATTTGGCGATTAAATGGCTAAAGGGCTGAAAAAATTACCATTCACCCATGGTTATAGCCGTGATTATAACACTTAAAGGGTTCAGATTTAATGGGTGGTCCTTCCGCTGACGACGCTGGTCCAACTTTAAAATAACATGGGGTATCTTGTTAGTTGGGTATAACACAGCGGCCAAACTCTCAAAAATATATATTATCACTACTCACCGAGTTCGGGGTTCTTCTTCAACGAACAAAGAACTTGATACATAGTATTATTATTCAATAATATTATTAAAGGTGATGTTATCGACGCGAACATAAAATGCAAGTTTGCAGTTTTTCTTCTTCATACAGTACTTTGTTTTTCAAGTTTAACATACCTTGTCTAATATCATGAGTGTATTTTCGAATACCAGTAATATTATTATGACGAACACGATGCTGTCCCATATAGAGATGTACTGATCAGTTAGTTGTATGAATCTATATTACGCAATAATGTAATATAAGGATTCCTGTATCCCAGCAACACGAGATGTTCAGCCAATGTCGGTACAATGTTGGCCCACTTTCTGAGACGCTGGCCCAACACTGTGCCGGCATTGGGCCAATGTTTGCTGAGATAATAGTCGCCATCAAGGACAATCCCTGTGTACTGGTGCCCTACCAGAACATTTGTTTTCTTGATAACTTTTTTACAAACATAACGCACCTTGCCCTTCATATTCACATCCTAATGTACGTCTAATACTATTTTGAAGAAATGTCGCAAAACCATATAATCATCTAATTTCTGTATCCTTGTAAAATGGTCGCCGTGAAGGTAAATCCCTTTATGCGGGTGCTTCTCTTGGAGAGTGTTTATCTATGGATGCGGACCACGCACGGAGCAGTGTGCATGGGGGACTACGTGGGAACGGGAACAATGAGAACTTCTAGGAATGGGACGGAATGTGTCATCCTCATAAAGCAATTCATTGAATCATTGGTAATGCGCTTTGCTGCTGCAGAGGTTAACGTGAGATGTTGCACGTATTACCCTTGACATCTGCGAGCACCCAGGTATCCCTCGTCATATTCATTCATTCAGATGTGAATTCCTGCACAATTCCTGCTGATGTGACTAGAATTCCTGCGCAATTTTCATATCAAAGTAAATGAACATGAAATTAAAAAAAATACTAAAGTGTAATAATACGAATGAATGAATGAATGAATGAATGAATGAATGAATGAATGAATGAATGAATGAATGAATGAATGAATGAATGAATAGTGGATATTTAAAATATACATCATTGAAACGTAATTTATCAAAAATAAATAAATGGGGGAGGAGTTATTGACCTGAACGAAGCCCTTACATTTCAATTTGAGGGTGGTTCCACTTCCAATATCGTTCAGCATACATTATAGTGCAACTCTATATCAAATTCGGTACTTTTAACCCAACTTGGACAATTCATCCAGAATGTTACTGAAATCCGCTGGATTATATTGATAAGGATGTTTTTCAATCGATGCGGACCACGCATGGATCCACAAGTGGGAACGGGGAACAATGAGATTTCCTAGAAATTGGCTGGAATTCTCATCTTCATAAAACAATTCATATTGTGGACGGCGAACTTTGATGCCGCCACATTGAGGCTCAAGTCTGGTCACCCCAACTTGTCATTGCAGGGTGTATTTCCCACTACAGAATACAACTGAAGTCCCTACAGGATGGGTCACCCAGCCAACACGGGATGTTGAGGGGTGCACGTCTAATGTTGTGCCAGCATCGCAGACGGTGGCCCAACATTAAAACAGAATAGAATTAACCATTTTAGCGCGGGGATCGACTTTAGACGTCAGATTGTGATGTCTAAAAACAAAACCCACACTAAAAGAAATAAACTTTTTAAAATGGCCGTAAACCCATAACATAGGTATTTAAACAAAGCAGAAGGAGGCAACTGAGCCATTTATGATGATTAAAATTTTAACTAAACACTTTGGTCTCCATGGTTTATACTTTATATACATTTCAGCGTTTTAATGGTTAACGTCTAGCATGTCGCTGGGAAATGTGACTGTCAATGTATTAACCCTTTAAGCCCTCACGATGCATCAAAGCATCATTTTGCATTCCTGAAAACAGAATAAATTTTCATACAACTAAGGGTTTTTCAATGACAATTTCCATGAAACTGGTTTGCCAATACATGTTAATTTTCTTTAATTTTTCACTCACACCAAATCATTTTCATTCACTACACGTCAAGAATTGCGACAGCAATTCGCGGCCTGTAGTGGATGAAGATGACAATGGTAAACTCAGGCTTGAAAGGGTTAAGTAACACTCTCAACCCTTTAAATACATGAACACTTAAATGATTAGTCACGTCTATAGAGCTGTCTATTCAGTCCTTTAAACGAAAAATGACGGATGAAGAAAGAGCATTAAATTTGCTAGATTGACACATGTTTTGGTAAAAATTGTGTATATTTAAGTATTTTTCACTCACTCTAAGAAGTTGTGGGTGGCGGTGGCGAGAAACAATTTTAAGTGGGTAAAACTTTAAAGTCCATAATTTAGCGTCATAAATGTTAACCCTTTAACCGCCAAATTATTTAATTGGAATTTTCACCCACTTTAAGTTGTGTCTCGCTGACGCGATCCACAACTTTAAGTGACTAAAAATTATTCAAATTTGGCAAAATGGAGGTCAACGATTTTGAAATAGTGTTGATTGATGTTACGTTTTATCCTTAAAATGTTCAAAAGCTGGTATTTAATGTGCTAATAAAAAAATTTAAAAAAAAAAATAATATAATCCGGGCCGGCGGTTAAAGGGTTGTTGCTGCAGTGCTTAGCTCACACTGGATTCTGGATTTACATAATGTTCATTGTCTGAAACGCTCCCAATAAAATAACTGGGGGAGGGGTGTACAGTGCTATAATCATTGTATATTCGTCAGAGAGGGACGTACTACACTTTGGTATGCGTTGCGCTTATTGTGATAACTGGTACCTGTCCCACAGGTTCAATCCCTGCTTGGAGCGTTGAACCAATACTTGTCCCACCATCTGCGACGATGGCACAACATCAAACCAGCATTGGTTCAACGCCTCGTGTTGGTAGAGATCATAAACCCTAGTCTGTACTTTTTTAATCCCACTTTTTATTATGAACTTCGAGGGCAATTCCCAGCAAACACAATACATTGAACCAATGTTGGGTCAATGCTGGCCCGCCGTCTACGACGTCGGACCAACATTGACCCCACATTGGATCAATGGCGCGTGTTTGCTGGGAACCGTGCTACAAAATGAGGGATTGAAAGATAAGGATTGAGCACCCCCTCACCAGGGATGATAAAGAGGATCCAGGCTTCACACGCAGGATAAAATCTTATTTACCGGGATTGCTCTGGCGAGACTGTATCGGGGCGATCCCGCCAAGTGACGCATGGTGCCGCGAGAAACGAGCCCGTCCAATCAGGCGTGATGTTACTAGGCAATGCTGTTAGGCTGGATGGGATACCGGTCGTGGAAAAATCAACACATGGACAACGCCCTTCACGCTACAGAGAATGAGAGATACACTGTAGGTTTCGTCTACGCCTCAGCATTGTTTCAACCCTTTAGCCGCCGGTGCCATCCATATTCGTTTTTTACATTTTTTATTAGCACATTACATATCAGCTTTTAAACCTGCTAAAGATAAAAAGTTACATCAAACGACAAGATTTGAAATTTATTGACCTCTATTTAGTCAAATCTGAATAATTTTCACTCACTTGAAGTTGTGGATCGCGTCAGCGAAACACAACATCAAGTGGGTAAAATTTCCAATTAAATAATTTGGTGGCTAAAGGGTTAAATTACCTACAGTTTCAGGCCAGAACTACTCTGCACAAATTATTTCTCCATTTTGTTTTACATCAAGTTTTAATAACGAGAGTGCTTCATCGCACACTGGGATCGGTTTCCCGGATTCCAACATGGTGAGCGGAGCTTATTTTTGACGTCATGACGGGGGTTTCTGACGTCAGGCGGAGGGACTTTGTCTTATTGGCTCAAGTTCATGCACATGTTCATGATGGTGATGTACAACGTATTTTAACTTCAAAATTTCGACCCAAGTCAACATAAAAGTGGGACAAGGGCTGCTAGAATGCCGGAAAAAAACTGCACTTTATGGCCCGTCCCTGCTGCAGTTCCTGGCTTGACATGTCAACTTTAAAGCATTCAGAGGTGATTAAAATTTAAATGTTAATATGTCTGGTGACCTACAACCAGCCCGAGTCTTGATCGCCACACAGGCGGTATTTTCACCTCAATTAACAGCTAACATTTAGCTTTTGTCAGAAGTACCATAGGTCGGTGTAAGTATACGATAACGCCCGAGAAGCTCTACATTCTTATCTATAATAGATAAGAATGTAGAGCTCCGAGGGTTTTAACTGACTTAAAACACATCCGACCACAATGAAAATCCCTCATATTCAGCAATTTGGTCGCGTCTGTCTGATTATAGTACCATAGGCCTACCATGATCATTGGTATGTACTTGATCAACAAAAACTTTCCATTCCCGGCTTAGAATGCTGTGGTCGATCAAAGAAAATAATGTAGTGATGTGTTTTAATTAAGGGTTACGGCCTTCTACCAGACAATTAGAACATTATAGGTCTATGCTTCTACCAAGCTGGACCAAAATTGAACCGACAAAATGATCAACCAGATCCAGACAGCCTATGGTACTATAATCAGCCATGATCATGAAATTTGGCCGTCACAAGTAACTATTGAATTACGCAATGCATCCTACTGTTATTCGTGTTAATAGACACAGAGTAAATAACAATTACTTTGGCACACTGTTAGCATAGAAAGCTGACGATGTTAGGTAAGTATGAAGTACAAAAATAATCGGAATGGCATCGATGAGAACGTCAATGATAATGATATCGGAGGAGGATGTTTTATGTAAATTCACCCATGACTGTCATCATGATAACCTGCACTTAGTGATAATCTCCACTTATTAAGTCTGCAATCTCTACTCTTAACAATAAATGACGATTTATTCGTGGCAGTTAGATGGAAAGTCGATGCTATTAATATCGGAGGGGGTGGTGGGTAGATTGTGCAAATACCTCAGCAGCCTATGTAATCTTTACCGAAGTAGATGACAAACAAAAGATGGCGTCTTGGTCAACGGAAGCTGAGAGTTTCCTGGCTTCCGGTGCGTGGCTTGGACCCCAATCTCTCTGGCCAGCATGTCACGTGTACTATCAATAGACGTGGTCACACTGCTGCATTGTGACCACCTATATACCGTCCCCTTAGAATTAGAAGGTGCTAAACTGCCACTTTGTGGAGTGGCAGCTTAGCGCCTTCTAACTCAAAGGGGACGATATTATATTGATAGTACACCTGTCCGTACAGACTGTCTGCTTTCATACGCTGGCAAATGAAGGACGTTTCATTCCTCTAGAAATCTTAAAATGAAGTTTATCTAAACTTTTTCTCATTTCCAAATTAAGATGCTCTTAACTTTTTTTGAACATGTGAGAACGTTAAGATAATTTTAATTTAAGATTCTTAGTAGGATGGACACCAGCCCATTAAATTCAAAATATTCCCCAGAAATGAAACTAGTAGTGGACCTCACGAATTTTACTGGAAACAAATCATGACCAATTGTTATTCAAGTGACTATAGTGATTAGATAAATAGTCTTGGATACACTTTATCTGTTCATATCAACGAGTAAAGTATATATATGCTAAGCAATCATTAGTATGAATGTGACACGCTGAGATTTGGGGCGGATAATGTGCGTAAATTTGGCGCGCCTCGTGCGTCATTAAGGCAGTGACCCTCATCATTTCCGAGTTTTATACAATATATTTCTCTTCTTGACATCTTTATTTCTACGGCACATCAATCATTTCATATCCCTTTTGCACTAATTTTTAATTTTAAATTTTCACAAAAATTGTAATGTACAAGCAAACTGTGGTGAGAAATCAATTTACTTGTACTACTTCACTACATCTCTAGTATTTTATAGATAAACGATTTGCTGTTGCGTACTTTTAAAAATATTTTTTGGTCGAAGACACGTTTCACAGCCAAACCTGATATTTAAAGTTTCAATAAAAAACATACAGAATAAGATTATAATCGTAGTTGGTGGCTGAGATTTGCAAATATTTAGTCTCAAATTAAACAAATATGAATTTTCACTGGAAGTTGTAGGTCGCGGTAGTGAGACACAACTGGGCAATTATAAAGGTTTCCGTCATTCAGTATGGACGATAAAATGTGATAACTGAATGACGGAGGGGTAAAATAGAAACTCTAAAGTAAAAACAAGCAGAGCAAAATAAATCAAAAGATCTTGATTGCTTTATTGTTTTTAATCAACAATACTTCTCAGACAATAAATTCTCAGACAACCGGACTATGCGGTCTGATCGAGTATTATAAGGGCGCAAAACACAGGTCGATATAGTATACAGCACTTTGGGGAAGACTTTGAAAACAAATGGCCCGAAAACAAATTCCGCCGACGACATGGGCGGAGATGAATCAGATCAGCAATAACTTGAAGAAAGACGTAAAATAGCCAGAGCAACAACTCAGATGACAAATAGAGTACCAATCTCTGAGCTGGACACGCGCCAACCCAGTAAATACAAAACATTTGTATAACATTTATATAATGTTGGACCAACGTCGAAGACCTTAGGCCTACGTTGTATAAATGTTATATAAAAGTTTTGTGCAGCCAGTTTACAGTGGAAATTAATCCAGTTTTTTACAGCCCTGTAAAGAATAATAAACTATGTTTTACGATCCCCGAGCAAGCAATGAAAAATCAAAAGATACGAGGCATTGGCCCAATGTTGTGTTAATGTTGGACCACCGTGGTAGACGGTGGACTAGCATTGAGCCAACATTTAGTTGATGTGTCAGCAGATATCTCAGCAGGTGTCACTGGCCGACCAACCAGTGAACTCACTCCCTGGGAATACAATATCAATATCAATTTCGGTGTATTGTTGGACCACCGTCTTCGACATAGGCCCAACAGTAAAACAGCATCGGGGCAGCGTCTTGAGTTTGCTGACACTCCGTGAAATTGTTTGGACAAATCTGGATTGGACAGAAGTGCATTGTACATCACCGACGTGGCAGCGGCGGGATGGGGTCGATGGACATCCAGAAGGTCCGGCTATGCCCAAGTAAACACAAGACATTGAATCAATGTTGGGTCAATGTTCGGCCAACGTCGTAGATGGCGGGCCATCATTGACCCAACCTTAGTTCAACGTGTTTGCTGGGTATTCCCAAAAAACAAGTGACAACGTTAGTTTAATGTTGGGTTAGCATTGCAGACAGTGGCCCAACATTAAATCAACATTGGCTCATTATATTGAATTTGCTGCCTGGAACGGCAAATTGTGATATGTTGATCCAATGTTGGATTAATGATGGACACAGCTTGCGACAGTGGCCCATCATTAAATCAGCATTTGAGAGGGACGTGGCACAATGCGGCGTTTTGCCGATGTCGCTGCCTGCCGTGTGCTTTTGATCCCGCTTGGTAAAGGATTCTCTCCTCTTAATCTTGGAACATCGTTTCGATGTTGTGTTCTCGGGCAAGGAACTTCACCTTCAAATGCTTTACTAGACTCAGGTGAAAATGAGTACCTGGTAGGACAGATATGGCAATGTGTATATACGATGAGCTCATAAGCCTAAATTGCTGCATAACTGTATGCTCTGCGTGGAGTTGAAATGGCACACAAATGAGCAGGTCCAGTGACCGGGGGTAAAATGTACAGTCGGATGATAGGTCTTCCGATTTGATATCAGACTATAAACTTGCGCCTTTACCTTTACCTTTATTTGAAATACGTCTCATACTTGCTGCTTTGGACACCACAGCAAAAACAAGGCATTGAGCCAATGTTGGGTAAATGTTGGTCCATCGTTTACGACGCTAGACCAACATTTACCCAACAAATAGGTCAACATGTTGGCTCTGCGGGTCGACATCTGATCCAGCAAAACACGAGATGTTGATCTGATGCTGGCTCGATCGAGCCAGCATTGGATCAACGTCTCGTGTTTTCTGGGGATCTATCGCGGTTACCAATTGATGCTGGCCCAGCAATAAATAAACTGGGCCTGAAAATTGCAGATACTTTCCCAAGCAGCAAGGGACGTTGACACAATGTTTATTTAATGCTGGGCCAGCGTATTTTACGATACTTGCTCTCTTGGAAACATTTGATCTATCGCTGATAAAAAAGTGCAACTGCAGCAAACACAAAACAATTGTATAACATTTGTACAACGCCGGTCTAACGTCTTCGACGCTGATCCAGCTTTATACAAATGTTATACAATTTGTTTGTGTTTGCTGGGACAGAACCGGAGAGGCCAGATGTTGGCCCAGCATTAAATGAACCGCGCCGCCCTCTTTCCAGAGTTATAAAGTCCACCAGAGTGGACATCTGGATCTCCATTGTGTAACTTCTCAGCCACGTGTGTCTCTTATTGTCGTAAAAAAATCCTTTATGTCTTTATTGTCAGGGTGCCCTCTGCGGATAGCCACGCCCCGGGATCTGTGTGGCACCGCGAGATCCCGGACTGATCCAGAGTACCCACTCTAGTTATGGTTTTAGTGACACCAAAGGTCAAAAGATTGGGCGACTGCAGATTGCTGAGATTGAAAAAGTTTGGTTACAATGAGGAGGGGGTGTTATTTACGTAACTGTTTGTGTGGGATAGAGACACGAGGTTTAGGCAAAGAAGTTTCTAGTGTGTGGGCTACATGTATTTGGCCATGCTGCGATGCAAGTGCAAGCAACAGTAACTGTTTACGTTTAGAATAAACAGTTACTGGTTGTTGCTGTGTAGAAAGACTAACAGTATTAAATGCTTACTTATATAGCGGAATATTTTGTGTCTTAAACTACCTGTGCAATTTTAATCGGCTGCGAGACGGCTATTTGAGCTGTCACCAGCCACTCATGACTAGGGACGGAGGGCTCCGTTGTGGATGCTCAAGTGTTGCCAGATGACAAACCGCCCGGCCTTACTTATACTCGTGTATTGAATATATATCTATATATCTAGCACAAATGGCACCTTAAGTGATCGACCTATGAACGATAATCTGCGAATGTTGCATTGTGTTGTCTGCCTGGCTCGAATTCAGGCCGGAGACAGTCTCTGATACTGTTCGTAGCAGACCGACATCACTCTATATGATCAACCTTGTCATGATCTGACTTAGAGTATTACCACATGGCAATAATGGCTGTTCCCCTCAAAATTATTATTTGTTTTTTTTCTGTATTATTTGTAGGTTTAGTGATTTTTCAGTCGCCTTTGTTTCCAGACGAGGTGGGTCCTTATGCTGAATTTCAAAGATCTCTAATCAACTGATTTACTTCTTGAGTTTGGGATTGTTTTTTCAGTCTAATATTGCATATGTGGTACTACTCAGCATATTTCGGCTGCGCGACGGCTATATGAGCTGACGTCAGTAGATGTATTCTAGGTTTATAGTATTACTTTTATTTAGGGATGTATGTAGGCCTATGTTTAGATTAAGAGTGCCATAAGTTTTTACTATTTTTTCTTTACACATATCCTAGTTGTATGTCCTTTTATATAATAAACAACTAAAGCATTTAGAGGTTTTAATTACGTTTCTACGCTTTCCATAGTGTCTTTTTTTGCTACACGGTGTAGAGCACAGTGTAGCTATTTTATCTCTGGTTTTGGTGCGGGAAACAGATGACAGACAATTGTCGGTTATTTCATTTTATGTGTACAAATCGCAAAATTTATAATCTATACTATGTACATTTTTAAATAGCATGTACACAAAAATCCCTTGCTATTTTAAACACTGGATATTATTTTATTCTATAATTTTAATTCATTTATATGGTTGACAGGCATTGTAGAGGGCGTCTCGACCTGTTCCCGTCAACCAAAGTTAATAACATGTTCAAAAAATGATAATAATAATTATAATGTACCATTTTTGCATGTTTTAAGTGGAAGTCAAATAAACATAAACATACTTTTAACTGCTCATTTTTCAAGTAAGCGGTATAGTACTCTTTGCCTTTACATAACAGCATATCCCAGCATACACGGCAAGCTATGAAATAGTTTGTTTTCAAATTATAATAATAAATACAACTTAGAATATAGAGCTAGTCAGAAAAACACATCATCCTGTAAAGTGCAATCTCTTCAGATTTTGTAGTATCGTGGTTGACTCATTCACATTCATCAGATCCACTATCCTTCCACTAGCGTCAGCTAGTGGCCCTGTTTGATTGCACTATGGAATGTGTTCTGTTGAAATATTCTCGAATTCGATCTGATTTTTTTATCTGGCCGAAGAGGCAATACTGAACAAAAATGGTGTCCTTGACATTCCAAGCCACATGGTCAAGCCAATAAATACACATGGTGACTATTTTCATGGAATTAACAGCTTCTTTTAACATGTTTAAGAGAGGGTGGGGTGGACCAGGGAGGGGTTTGACTACATCATTACATCTAAAATGTCAAATTTCGTGTCCAACTTGGCCTGACATCCTGTGGATCTCGAGACACCAGATTTTGAGGCCCTATCAGAACGCAGCAATTACAGAAGATATTCTCAAAGCACTGTAGCAGGGCCACCTAACTGTGCTAGTGTGGCCCTGAGAAGGAGGCTGGGTTGACTCAGAGCCAGGGGATACAGGCCGATATTATTTTTATAAATAAGAAAAGCAAGAACATGAAAAATGTAATATTTTATCATTAGCTCCACTTATATATACACCTGTCCGTACAGACTGTCTGGTTTCACACGCTGGCAAATGAAGGACGTTTCATTCCACTAGAAATCTTAAAATGAAGATTATCTGAACTTTTTCTCATTTCCAAATTAAGATTATCTTAACTTTTTTTTAACATGTTAGAAAGTTAAAATAAATTCAATTTAAGATTCTTTGTAGGATGGACATGAGCCTATTAAATTCAAAATATTATAGGCAATAGAGTTTATCGGTGTGTAAAAGCAAATTCTATCACAATACTGACTGTCTGATCACCCAATAAATCGGCCGATCGTAGTGTGATCAAATATTTTACGTTAAATCTTTGTATCTTTGTATTAATTGACCAGACACAGTTATCTGTTGAGATAACAGCGATGGCCAATGAGCTAACGATGCACCGATCTATCAGCAAATAAATCACCTCAGCAGCAAATGCGTTGATCCAGTGCTGTTATAATACTGTCCAGCGTCGTGGGACGACGTAAGCGATGGGCCAACAATTTAACAACATTGGGTTAATGTCAGTTGCTTGCTGAGTGAGCAGCAGTGTAAATTCTGTATCGCCGTTTGGAGCAGATAAGCCCATTTTAACCCTTTAAGCCCTCGCGATGCATGAAAGCATCATTTTACATCCCTGAAAACAGATTTAATTTTCCTACAACTAGGGTTTTAGAATGAAACTGATTTACTAATACATGGTAATTTTTCACCCACATTGAATCATCTTCATCCACTACAAGTCGAGAATTGCGGCACAATGGTAAATTAAGGCTTCAAAGGGTTAAAGGACACACACATATCAAGTTCAAATGTACTCATTTAGAGCAAATTAGATGTGAAAGTGTGATGAGCTCCCCGAAGGTTCCCCGAAAGTTGCCCGAAATTTCTTCAATACATCGCGTCTGTGCTTTCTGGTGGATCCACACGCTCGATTACTAACACCTCAAATATAAATAGCAAAATAAGTCTCAAAATAAGTTGCCTGCGCTACACTTAATATAAAAACCTCTACCGTAATATTTGTCTGAAACCAAAAAAAACAGGAATTGGGTTGGACAAAGGTTATCGCAACGTTAGGTCAACATTAAATCGATGCTGGACTAATATTTTTCCGTTATTTGGTTTGCATGCAGCCAGATAGAGGTCAAATGTTGTATAGTCGCAGATACATATAAAAGCACGCATTATTCCACAGTTCAGACGGCATGCGACATCGCTCAACCACCACCACATGCTGCCACAATGGTATACCATCGATTGTAGACTTTGTGACAGCATTATATTATGCAACAATGGATTTACTCATCTCTGGAGATTGTATCACAAAATTAAAAGTACAAACTAGTTTATTTTGTCATGGTGGTCAGTGCAGTGGGGTTTAAATACCAGCTGAACAGGAGCCGCTGACCCAATGTTTATTTGATGTTGGCACACCGTCTACGACGCTGGCCCAACATTAAAACAACATTGGGTCGACTGTTCTAGCTTACTTGTTCTAGCTTACTGGGTCTTTTACTGGGTCTTTGACAAATTCCTACGTGGCCATACATTTTTACAAATAATTTCGTAGGTGCAGAAAAAAACATACATTCTCCAGCTTTGCTCTCATATCGCCCCCTTGTGGCTTAAAGGGCCACCCTGTAAAGTGGCAGATAAACCCTTACATCCCTGAGGGGTGGTATATACCCTATATTATAGATACTGATTTACAATAGTCAAGAACAGATTGTGGTATTTTTTCACCGCTGTCTGGAAACATTATTTTTATGCAACACTGCATTTAAACCTTCTACCTGCTAGTGACACATATTATATACCACATGAACATATCATAAAACATGCTGCAACCCATTGAAAAAATAAATATTACAATTGGGTATTTAATAAAATTGGGTGATTTTTATTCACAGCGAGTTGGCAGTTGCTACTGCAATTCAAACCTCCCTGTGAATAAAAAGATAATGACATCCCCGGGTAGACAATGATTTCACATAATCGTTTTTCTGCATGCAAAATGTTGTAAGTGCCACTCTTTTGAGTGGCGTCTACAATACTCAGCCTGCTAAAAGACGATATTCAATTCCATTATTTTATTAATTATGGTATATCAGTGAAAGCACACTATGATGAGAATAGCATGACATTTCCAGTGTGCATGCAAAAGGCTGAACAAATACTATATTCAGGCAGCATTGCATTTAAGAGCTATTATGTTGAATCCGGCGGGACCTGAAGGGATCAGTTCCTGAATAAACGGGCGGAGGCGGAACCTGGCGTCCGATGCAGGAATTCATCATACTTTGTGACAACGGCGCCGCGGCAATTCTAGGAATGTGGACAACATTTTACCATCACCCCCCCTCCCCTTCCCCCCGGCGACGGGTGGAACATGTACTCTGGGGCGTGACAGTTACGATTCACTGCATGTGTCGTTCACACAATGTTAGTTTATTGTTGGACCAGCGTCGTAGACGCTGGACCAACATCAAACTAACATTGGGTCAACTTCGATTGCTGGGTGTGTCACCATAGATTCAGTTTTATAGCTTAATGCTGGTCCAGCGTCGTAGACGCTGGACCGGCATTCAAACAACATTGGCACAACTCCTTATGTTTTCTATCTGCCCATTGAACACGAAACCATGAACCAATCTTGGCACAATGCTGGGCTAACGTCGCAGACATTTGGCCAACGATAAAACAACATTGGCTCAACTTCTCTTGCTTGCTGGGAGATTTTCTATGGCATCTCTGGCAGGAATAGCTCTGGAACGTGTCACGTCTTCGGACAGTTATAAATCTAGATCATGCTGATCCGAAAAAAGAATGTTCTTTTGTACTTCGGTAACAAAGTACATACAAAAAGAATGGGTGTCCATTTGGTTATCCATTGTCCTCTCTATAACAGTCCTACATAACATGCAAAAATGGCAGGTCTATCTCCAGTAATCTATATCCTACCAACGAGGTGTTATTCCCAATGAAAACAAATTGTATGATATTATGTTATCGCATTCGATTGCAAATCAGTCGTTTTTATACTGTCTTAATTACATGGGGGCTACACGATATAGCTATTGATCATTGAAATATTATTATAAATATTATTTTTAGTCATGTACTTGACATATTTACCGCTCCCGGAAATGTGTACAGTTCAAATCATGAAATCATAAGTCTGACTGATTAAACACTAAAATCATTATTTGATAAAATGACTTTACATTATATTGGATATTATTGCTCAATGGGCGAACTCAAACACCCTCATCGAGTAAAAACTGGATTCATAACATGCTGGTATCATAATAAGCGTGGTGTTGTCAAACAAAATTTAAAAAATATCCAGAAAAAATGACAACGACACTATATTGCTAATCCCAGAATGCTTAATAATTATTGATAAGAATTTTAGGGGATGAATTTGATGAGGACAGCTATGGGGATGATACTTTTCAGTGCAAAAGATTATTTTCTCCAAACAAAGAACTAATAATAATTTCAAAATGTGAAGCCAACAAGCCAGCGCAACAATAAATAATGATGACTTAATCAGATAACCTACGTATTTGTCCCCGGGGAGCTTCTTACATGAAAACGCCATCCCAGCAAGCTCGAAACGCTCAACCAACTGTTTTTAACGTTGGCCCACCGCCTGTGTACGCTTGCCCACTATTAAGGCAGCACTGGGTCAATGTCTGGTGTTTTCTAGGATGTTTATTACCTCCGTGCCGTCTGGTGAATGCATGATAACTACAATAGATTTTCGTCACGTGATGAAACAATTTTGAGACAAAATTTGTATTTCAAGAAAACAAGAATAATATTACATTAGAAATTGTAATACATAGCATCTGCATGATCATAACCACAGCAATCCTATTATTCAAATAATGATAGGATTAATTGAAACAGAGGGATATTATCTGAATCTGCTTAGAAAACAGCGGTATGGTGTGGTAGTCCACTCCCCAATTTAAATAACAACTGCATGACGGTTGTGATTGACTCTCGTCATAATACAGGCTGAGCCACTATTCCTTTGTTCAAGGGTATAATAAATGTAAATGTACAGGGGCTTATGATATCAAGGAAATTATCGTATGATTATGTCTATGTGAAATAAATATAAAAATACATGATATTTGATAACTCAGACATTGTGTTTAGTGACCTGACCACCATCACAACTTATCAACGTACAAACATGTTATACCAGGTTTCGTAATAGAAAAAAAAATACGAAATGTGGTTTATTTTATCATGTTCATTGCATGGTATTATTGTGTTTCTGTCTGGTAATAGACTAGCACCAACCGGTGTTATCCCAGAAAACACGAAATGTTGACCCAATGTCGATTTAACGTTGGCTGCCGTCTGCGACGTCGGCCCAACATCAGGTCAACGTGTATAGGTCTACCTGTACGGTATGAACGTACATCGCAATAACATGGAGGCCCAGTGTGATAAAATGGGCTTTGCTTTAAAGCAGCCCCTTGGGATGATATCAAATTATCGTTTTAACTTCCGCACTGAAGTAGTGTATCCCACGGATCATGTTTTTATTTTTTTCAGAATTTGCATATTTTTACAAATATTTTTAATCAACATTTCTATGAAACCAGAAGTAACCCAAACAAACTATTTGTATACCTGAAGGACGATTGAATGTTTTCACAGCATTGGGCCACATGCTGATGGCATCGGCCCTGCGTTGAGTGGACAATCAGTGCTGCAGGTGTGTCCTCCCGTATTCTGACTATGAGACACCAATTAGCGGCGACTACTCTGATCTTACCGTCTGATACGTGGGAATATGTGATGTAAAGTGCTTAATATTGCTGACTTGTTTTGTTTTCTATGGCAATATACGACCTGGAAATACAAATATTTCGCTCTTTTTCGGTGCTTTAAAATTGTTTTTTTTTAACTTTTTCGTATTTTTAGCTAAGATCAGTAGGATATATAGCTTTAAATGAATTTATTTTTTAAAATTGACAACATTGAAAATGTCTCATCCCAAGGGGTCCCTTTAACCAAGGAATATTCTGTGAAACTCAATGACCTCGACCTCCTTTTTTTCACCGAGCTGGCTAATGCAATGAAGTATGGGGGAGGGTTCTTATATAATCTTGTTTCCACCGAGTGACGTCAGTGCGTTTCACAGAATGAAGTATGGGGGGGGGGTGCTATATAACCTTATTTTCACCGAGTGACATCACTGCGTTTCACAGATATGAAAGTCTTTCTATAGTCCTTGCTTTAATGTCCATGGAGACAGTAAAGATCAATGAAACGTGATGGCCCAAAGTCCAGTCAGAATGTTTATTTTTATCTGACTTTTTTATGTGACTTTTTTTAATGTTATATTTCATCAAGTGAGAGAATATCTAATATAATATAAATAGAATTATGTGGACGAGCCATCCCCTGGCTTGTGATATCAATAAAGCAGATCCATCATGGTGTTTTTAAAGACTATGGATGAATGGATAACGCCGCCGGGTTTACACTAGACCAACGGCTCAGTCACCCAACAAACACAAAACATTTGTATAAAATGTATACAACGTTGGACCAACGTCGAAGACGTTGGGCCGAAGTTGTATAAATGTTATACAAATGTTTTGTGTTTGCTGGGCATGTATATAACAGCTTCTTATATTTGATGCGCAAGTACAAAGCAAAAAATACAGTTAGAGACTTCCAATTTTGTATTTGACAGATGAATCCTGATGACCTGATAACATAGTGATTTATAACCCACTGGCGTTTTTGAGAAGTGGATTCACAATTGTAGACAGACAAACGAATTGGTGGTTTAGGAATTACAGTAGCCAACACCATGTAGTTTATTGGTGGTGACTCTTATAATATAACACTTATTTGTGATCATTGTAGCAGTAAGTCATATTCAACCTCTTAAGTATGAAAACATTTTGTATAAACCATGAAAACCAAAGATTTTTTTCAATTTGAAATCATCATAAATGTCTTAGTTAGCTCTTTTTGCTTCATTTCAATATGTATGTTATGGGTCTACGGTCATTATAAATATGTTTACTCTTCATGTTTACTATCAGAATCTGACGTCTAAAGTCGACCTCCGCGCTGTGAGGGTTAGCAACCATGGAATAGACAAACTGTTTACATAAAGTGAACCCCATACCAGTATTTTAATGTTTGGGAAATATTTTTTTGTATTAAATATTACAAATATTATCGCTTTTAGCAGGATAGTCGATGGTAAATAAGCTAACATATTGGCTATTACCAGGAATAAATTTACCCGAAGTGACAACAGTCACAATCCCAGCAAACACAAAACACTTGTATAACATTTATACAACGTCGGCACAACGTCGAAGACGTTATACAAATGTTATACAAATGTTTTGTGTTTGCTGGGAATGTCTCCAAACATAGTTTACATCGAATTTAGCCCATAATTTTCAATAAATAGCGTATCAAATTAACTCGGCATCCTGTCAATAGATGAATGTATCAAAAAAAATATTAAAGGGACCCCTTGGGATGAGACATTTTCAATGTTGTCAATTTTGCAAATTTAATTTATATGAAGCTATATAGCCTACTGATCTTAGCTAAAAATACGAAAAAGTCAAAAACCAATTTTAAAGCACAGAAAAAGAGCGAAATAGTTGTATTTCCAGGTCGTAGATTGCCATGTAAACAAAACAAGTCAGCAATATTAAGCACTTTCCATCACATATTCCCACGTATCAGACCGTAAGATCAGAGCAGTCGCCGCTAATTGGTGTCCCATAGTCAGGACACGGGAGGACACACCTGCAGCACTGATTGTCTACCCAACGCTGGGCCGATGCCATCAGCATGTGGCCCAATGCTGTGAAAACATTCAATCGTCCTTCAGGTATACAAATAGTTTGTTTGGGTTTCTTCTGGTTTCATAGAAATGATGATTAAAAATATTTGTAAAAATATGAAAATTCTGAAAAAAATAAAAACATGATCCGTGGGATACACTACTTCAGTGCGGAAGTAAAAACGAAAATTAATGTCATCCCAAGGGGCTGCTTTAAGTCAATACATACGTATTGGCATAGTTTTCTGGCAATATTATATGACGTAGTTTTTGTTAGATACAGAATCGACGGGACTTTTTTTTATAAATTACCATTAAATAAATGTAATATATTCAAATGAATGCAAAACACAATAACAAAATAACTGATCTCTGCTCTGTGAAAAGTAAAATCTTTTTTGCTATTGTTGTGGACAGGACAGGTAAACAAGATATGTTGACACAATATTAGGTCAGCGTCGCAGACGGTGGGCCAACATTGAGACATAATCGGGTCATATAGTATAGTGTCTCTGGGGAGTACATGGTCAGTCAATAAGCAAGATGGACGTCCATCAGCAAAGGTCATGTGGGAGAGTCCAAAAGATCACAAAGGTGATCTACAAGGATCGCAAAAACAAAAATACAATGGCTAGTGCTTATTCAGTGTTAGTCCAACGTCAGAGACGTTGTGCTCACATTGCACCAATGCTGGTGAACGACAAGCTCGATGCTTGTCGTTCCTGGTCATCCCACACCGACACCCAAGCTGTGACACTGCATCATCCATGGTGACCATCATCAACATTAGTGTTACTAGCTCTGCTTTGCCAAAAATTCTCACCACCTGCAAGTCATATGAGCAGTGCGTGAGTGAGTGACAGTATAGTATATCAAGTTCACTGGCAATTTATGACACTTTCTTAAAAACGCATATATACCTTTATAAATTATATAACTCTTAGCACTAAAAGAACGATCGGTATACCAACAAAGATCTATTTGCAGCGCATTCTCCTGCTTGCTGAAACCTTGTGTGTCTGATGATATCAATAAAAGTAAAGTACCCTTTCCATTTTGCTTCAATTTCCTGATAAAAGCCCCACTTTGTTATAATTTATAGATTTTGAGGAACAGCTATTGCATTTCATGCAGGTATTTTTACTCACATCTCGCTCATTTGTCCTACGATTATATCAATTTACGTGGTATTTCTGAATCGGTTTTAAAATTATTAATACATACTTTATTATGAAATGTTTTTCATTTTGATGAAACTGTGATATAGTAGTATTATATCAAGTAGTTGTTGAATATTTTTCCAGCCAGTGGTGCTTCAGGGGTCAAGGATAATCGGCTTTTGTCACGCAATCCATTAACACTTTCAGAACTACATCATTTATTGATTTGCGTCAGAGTTTATGTCACTAATATTATAATATTACAAAAAAAATAATACAACGACACACTGCTGGACTTGTGGTATAAAGATCACTTCAAATTCAATAAAAAATAAAAATAATACTATTGAGCTCCAGATAATGGAGTCTGCCGGTTATGAATCAGCCAGAGGGATTTCCTGTTTGAATATTCAGCAGAAGCATTAGTGGGGATTGATTCCATCTTTGGCATGAAAGGTTGAAAGCCTGTCCCTTTAGCGAGCACGCCATGCAGATTCCAAGGAAACAGGAGATGTTCATCCAATGTTTGGTTAGTGCTGGCGATGGACCAGCACTAACCAACATTGGGTTAGCGTCGCCCGCTTGTTGTGTACCTGGTGCCGTATTCTCGTACAAGTTACGATATATCGTAGGTTTCTGATTGGTCGAGATGGCCATCCCGACCAATCAGAAGCCTACGATATATCGTAACTTGTACGAGAATACGGGCCCTGGCCTATGTACTATTTGAGATGGCCATTTCACCTGCTGAATTCTTAACCAGTATCTTTATTTGCGAAAATTGCGCTAGCAATTCAAACTGTAATTCGCGTAAACACATTTGTATTTTTTTAAATTAGATTTCTCTCAAATTGACCGAATTACTGCCACATTTATCATATGAAAGCGAACGAAAATGCTCTGATTCTATAACATTACCAAGTATAATATATCAGAGTTATATAAAAAAAAATGTCACCCACGGGTGTTGCTACCGAGATCCACAACTTCAAGTGAGTGAAAATTACTCGTATTTGTCTAGCCGATCATTTACTATTCCTACTGATTGAACGTCAATTTCTCTCACAAAAAAATCGTCGGCTCGGAGCTAAAGGATCCTATCTGCCACTCTGACGAGTGTCAGATAGGATCCTTTAGCTCCGAGGCGACGAAATGGTATTTAATATGATAGAAAACGTATTGAAAACGAGTCGTGCTTAGCACTTAAACCTTACAGCACAGGGGTCGAGTTTAGACGTCAGAATTAAACGTCTGTAGACGTCAGATTGTCATGTCTAAAGTCGATCCCCGCACTGAAAGAGTAAAATATTTATAAATAATGCTGGTCGTAGAACCATAACATAGGTATTCAAATGAAGCAGACAAAGCTGACTAAAACATTTATAATTATTTCAAATTGAAAATAACCCTTTGGTCCCCATGGATTATACACAAATAATTCAACGTCGTAATGGTTAAAGGGTTGAAGAGTTAAGCCGGTGCTGGGACAAATCCCGGCATTTCTAGGGACCAGAAGGAAAGGTAGCGTCTGGCAAATTACAGGGATCGATGATCTGGCGGATGAACTCTGACGGATTGGTCCTGGTTTCCGCGGAGGAGGGGGGCATGAAAATAGCAGGTCGAGAAGCCGATCCTGCGGAGTGAGAGATCACGGAGCGAGCAAATGATGAATAAGATCACGGAAGATGAGAGATCATGGAGGGAGCAGGTGGAGAACAAGATCAGAGAGGGTGGCAGATCATGGGACGAGCAGGTGGCGAACATCAAAGCAGAGGGTAAAGATCATGAGACGTGCAGCTCAAAGACTACATGTATGACATATTATCAATAAAATCCATCGGATACAAAAGAACTTTGATGAGGGAAAGTTTTCATTCCAGATATTATACTTAGATATTATATCAAATTATTCAAATTGAATTTTCACCCACTTGAAGTTGTGTCTCGCTGACGCGATCCACAACTTCAAGTGAGTGAAAATTAGTCAGATTTGACAAAATGGAGGTCAACTCTTTTTAAATCTTGCTGGTTGATGTCACATTTTATCTTTAACATATTTAAAATGTGGTACTTAATGTGCTAATAAAAAAGAAAACACGAATATATGTGGCACCGGCGGTTAAAGGGTCAAAGTGGGAATCGTGACAGTTCTCAAGTTAAAGAAATGGTAGAAAATATCAGGGCCTGTATTTTCGTACGAGTCACGATATATCGTAGGCTTCGGCGTGGGTGCTGGGGGGTCAAAATATGCTCTCCGGTGTGCAAAATTGACAACATAAGATTTCTTGGGATTCTATTTTAACAGTACGGTAGTTGTGTCTCGCTACCGCGACCCACAACTTCAAATGGGTGAAAATTATTCATGTTTGTTTAATTTGAGACCAAGTATTTGCCAATCATTATGTTTAAAAACTGATTTTATCAATAACTGTGACTGTAATTTAACTGTGATCTGAGTTGTCAGCTAGTGTTTCTTATAATGTTGAGCCGATGTCACAAACGAGAAAGCTACCCAAAAACCATAGATTTAGATTCAAATTATTCCGTGCCTAAAACGACTTAAATTACCGTCCAGTTTGCAGTGGCCAGAAGTATTGGCCTATATATGTTTGCAGAATCAGATGTTGTTTGTCTACCTTCAAAATAAACTCGGCTAAAATGTATTTCTATACTTGAAATAATTCAATTGCGAAATAAAAACAAAATTATTCAAAAAAACCTCAAGCCGCACTCAAGAGTTTATGAAATTTGGCTGACAATGATTGGTGTCTTGCTGATGGCATCTTTCTCTGAGAGTCGCCTAGCAAACACGATATGCTGACTCTGTCTTGCTTTAATGTTGGCCCACCGTCTGCGACACTGGCACAACATAAAACCAAACGAGGGCATGGTGCCTGCTTGGTGATGACTAGGACACACATGTCGTCCATCAAGGCAAAAGTAAGCAATCAGCCCATGGACAAATAAAGGGGAGCCACGCGAATCTAGACTCAGTCACGGCGTAACGAGATCTGCGGCGAGAGCAGTGGAGAAATAACGGCGCAACGAGAGCTGCCGCGAGAACGTCCACAAAATAACGAGAAACGTGACGCCAGAGAGAGTAAAGTTACAAACGGCGGAGACGATGGTAAAAACAAAAGATAAATAATAAAAGTGCGGGCAGTTCTGGGAATGTGTAAATTCGTGTTGACCTTTGGGCCTAACCTTGTCCAGACAGAGGTCCTGAGATATGTGGCCGGCCTTGGTGGGTTTTAACTCCCGGTGGTACATCAATTATCACTGTCCCAGGCAAAAACAACCCAGCAAACACAAAACATTTGTATACCATTTATACAATGTTAGCCCAACATCGAAGACGTTGGGCCGACGACGTTGTATAAATGTTAGACAAATGTTTTGTGTTTGCTGCGGAGACGTTCGCCAAGGTTGGTCCAATCTTGGGTCAAATTAGCAGAAAGTGGGCCCACATTGAAACTGACGTTGAGTGAACGTCTTGTTTTGCTGGGTGGTTCGGAACAGCAACCTCACCCTCGGTTCCATAATGGCCCACAGTTCAGCCAATATTTCAAATTCGGGGAACTCCTGGCCCGATGCTATAGCCTTATGCTGAATCACCGTCTACGACGCTGGCCCAACATTAAACCACTATCGGTTCTTGTTCCCTATGACAGCCTATATCCTGCAGGCAGGGTCCATGTCATTGCATTGAGTGGTGTTCCTCACGCGGGAATCACGTTTTTTATAGTTGATTGGGGTGAACCTCAGATAATACTTGTACAGACACGATTCACATTAAATCAGTTGTCCGTTAGCAGCTGTCCACTCTCATTTCTATTCAACATTAAATTGCACAGTCTCCGGCCTTCTGGGCATGTCTGCATGTGGGCAAATCCCCTAGGCATGCCCAGAACCCCTTCTTATCGGGTGAGCGAAAGAACAAAACCTACCATAACCAATCACCGTCACTATCACTCTTCACTTAAAATTAATGACCGTCACAGTCGAAATTTAAAGTACTTACTTATTATGCAAATGACGCACAGTGGACTGTGACATTGTTCCCGGGTAGTACAATTTAATACGCCTATACGAGCAAACAGAAGACATTGAATGTGGGTTCAATGTGGCAGACGGTGGACAAACATTGAACCGGTTATATGGAAGCAGACAACAATAAAGAAAAGTGTTGTTGAGATGAAGATGAAAAACACGATGTGCTATTCATTTGATGTTTCGGACATGGTGCTGGTGAAAATAATATAACAATCATCAAAATAAAAACCCGTATCGATAACATTTTAATACAAGATTTATTATCTAAATGCCTACGAAAATCACAACCATAATTTGTAGATCAAAGTGGCCTACACATTCATGAACGCATGACGTTTATTTGAAATAATGATTTTCGCTAAATTAATTATCAGATATTTTCCATTGCGTGACCGCCGCGTATGGTACATTTCAGTGATTTCCGCCCTCGGCTGACCGATAACTGTCATTATGAAGACAAACAACAGTAACTGTTTACTTACCTTATACGCAATTACTGTTTTTTGTCTTCGTTGACCAATACCTGTCAATGATCACCCTGATTGGACAACACATGAATGGACAACACATGAACATGAACCATACTACTTCTAATACCGTCAATTAATATTGTCCATAAATCTGATCTCGCCCACTAACCTTTTATATCACTTATAATAGCCAACTAACTTCTAAAAGCACCCACAACACTCTTATGTTACCATGGTTACACCTATTTTCCAATAACCTCTAATATAATATCGCCCACAAACCAATATCGCCCACAAACTTTCAATGTCTCCCACAAACCTTTAATATGGCCTACAAACCCCTAATATAGTTCACATCTCATAATATCGCATAAAAACATCTACTATCGCATGCAAACGTCCAACATTGCCCACAGCCCTGCAATATCGCCACCAACCGCTAGTATCGTTTCAAACACTTAATATCGTCACAAACCACTAATAGTGATCACAAAGCGCAATATCGTACAAACCCATCTCATATCACAAATAAACCACTAATATCACACCGAAATATCTAATATAGTCCAAAGACTGTTATATTGCCTTACCGATAGCTAATATTGATCGAACTTATCTAGCATTCCCACCCACACTGCAGTGTTGTCAAACATCTGACCACGGAGCAGTGGGCCCACCACCTACCGCTCCCTTGGTCAACATGCCAGGTGTGGGACAAAATCTCCTCCGGAAATTCATCAACATCAAATACCATCAGACCAGTACGCGGGTTGGTTCAACAACGTGAGTATATTCGCCCCCTTATATATGAAAGGGTGTATCTGCCACTTTGCAAAGTGGCAGATACTCTCTTTCATATCTAAGGAGACGCTATGCTTTGCAGAATGGTCTTAGAAAATAGGGATTATAATCTTTATATGATGCATCCCAATCCATAAACAACTTGAACTCTAAATCTCACTTTTCTCAACTATCACTGTCTTGTCCGTTAACTGGATCGATGTTGCTCAGCTTGCTCTTTCAGAATATTAGGCCCAATCATTGTTTTTGGACAATGAAGCAGCGCTTGCGCTCGGACAACCGCGCTGCAATTCATGTATTGAATGCTAATGCAATGTCCAGCTTCAAATGACGAGAAATACTTAAATTACTAATTTAAACTAAAATAATTACGTGCATCTACTTCAAAATGTTTTAACAAATATCGTGGCATTTTATTAGGTTTAGGCCTAACCCTAACCCCCTGATCACGACAACAGTCGTTTTTCATCTGTTTTATTTGAAGATCAAATCACAGTATTGGGGAATGAAATGAGGGTATAAACATCAATATTTGCAAATGTTTGATCTCAAATTAAGTTAAAATAAATTAATCTAAATTTTCACGCACTTGAAGTTGGGGGGTCGCGGTAGCGACCCACAACTTCAATTGCGTGAAAATTTAGCTTATTTTATTTAGCAATTCAAGGTTTAACAAATTCTTGGAAACGTACATAATTATACGCGCCTAGCAGCACAATGGTTAAGAATAATGTGTGTTCTACTCCAATGCGATAATGTATAAGCGACCGGACCCTCCATCAATATTGAGGTGCCAGGAGTTCACATAATCTGCTCATAAATTCCATTACCTCTCATGATTGATGCGATCTTGTCGGCTTAGAACCCACTTAAACACGCCATCGCCAAAATAACGACATTCAGGATCCTATAACCCTTTCAGCGCGTGGACCGTCTTTAGACGTCAGAATCTGACGTGCATAGACGTCAGATTCTGACGTCTAAAGATAATACCCGCACTGGAAAAATTAAACAAATTATAACGGCGACAGACCCGTAAAATATGTATTCAAATGGAGCGGAAAGAGCTAACAAAGATGGTGATTTCAAATAGAAACCCTTTGGTCTCTAGGTTTTACATAAAAAAGTTCAGCGTTGCAGGGAGAATTAGCCATTTGTCGTCGGCATTTCTCATGGAGCATCCACTCACGTGCATGGTGCGTGTGGTGATAATAACAATCATTCTGTGGCATGGTTATGTAAATACATTTGTAATTCACAAATAAAATTCAACACAACAGCTATTTACAGCACGCAATTTTTCCTCTCCGACAATATGATTTTTCAATACCAAAATAGCATTGACTGGAGGCAGAACGAGTCCAAATACCGCCGAGTTTGTATTTTCTGGTATATTTTTGGCAATTCAAAGTGAATTCAAAAACTTTTTTGTTGAAACTTTATTTATTTAATCAGGATTGCAAACAGCCACATGACCACTAGTTGCTCTCCTTAATTCTAAAATTTCTAACTGCAATCTGACTGTATTTTATATATCTGGAACAATTCAGACCCATTCTTGTTTAGGGAAATGTTAAGCTATGCTCAATTTGAGTTATGTTCAATATGATTTTTTAAATATCAAGGAGGATCTATGCGCAAAGGCAGTATCTGCTTACTTTTAATGTGAGTAGATACTGCCTTTGGCTTTGCACGACAGAAACTCCTTTGTAATCTAAAAAATATTTAGAAATAGACTATTCTTAGTAAATCTGAAATATTCTTACTA
The DNA here is from genome assembly GCA_964017125.1 of Flabesymbios commensalis. Taxonomy (NCBI): domain Eukaryota; kingdom Metazoa; phylum Annelida; class Polychaeta; order Terebellida; family Flabelligeridae; genus Flabesymbios; species Flabesymbios commensalis. Next base: position 40,643,780 of record OZ024913.1, read on the forward strand.
TATACACTATCATTGCAGCATTTAAAACATTGTGACAGTATTCAAACGCCCGATCTCATCAAATCCTGTCAGACTGTATCGAGTGAACAGGAAGAAATCTTTAAGAAACCGCTTCAATTGAATACCTATGTTATGGGTCTATAATGCAGTTCGATAAGAACTTTTACAGTTCTTCGGGGGGGGGGGGGGCGCAATCGAACCGTATTCTCGCGGCATTCGAAGTGCACTCCGAAGCGTTTGACAGCTTTCAAGCAACATACAAAATATTCGAGCGTTTCTTCGCGTATTAATCAGTCCAACGTTTGAATGATAATTACACATGGAATGTATAAGACTATCATACGGTTTTGTTTTACATTTTCTTCATTCGTGTCGGTTCGTCTTTTCTGTGATTCCTGTTCAGTGTGAAGCCTTGGAATGACGGCCTTGCGGAGTCAAGTCTTGCTGTCGGGAAGATTGTGTGAAGCAGTCTTGGGTTTACCTCCGTCTTGTCAAGAGCATTAAATCAAGTGAACCGGACTAAATCAGCATTTGATTGTGTGGACACAAGCTAACGTGACAAGCATTCATTGTGTATTATCCAGCAGCTTTTTTGGTACGGTCTGAACATTCTGCAGTGCAAATTCAAAATGCAGTAACTGCTCACTTTTTAAGTGAGCAGTTACTGCCTTTTTGGATTTAGATCCTTTTGGATTCAGATGGTAGTATATTCTTCCTTCTAAAGATACAGAGACGACTACTGTATGCTATCGCGATGCAGTATATGTTTCAATAGCAGTGAATAGATATTCCTTGATGCAATTCAAGGAAATTGTACCAACTTCGGTTTCGGTCTGTTTAGTGTTGATAACGGCCAGTCAAAACATTAGGAAGTGATAGTTTTCAGTATAAATATATAATAATACCATAATTTCATATACTTGTGGAATAAATACAAATGTATAATGTATAATATAGAATGAAATAATCTCCTCATACACCTCTTCATCATTAGGTGTGATTTTTCTACAACCCCAAACCCCCTGGAGGTGAATGGATGCCCCCCTAAGATACAGATAAAAAACCCGGATGTTTTACAGTGTGAGCATCCCAAGCAAACATGAAGCATTGGATCAGTGCTGGATCAATAGTGGCTCACCATATACAGTATACAACATTGGCCCTAACCCTGGTCTTTCTGAAATATTTGTAACTGTATCTCATCATTTGACACAATTTCTAGCTTCAAATGACGAAATATGTTTTGAAAAATAAATATATTCAAAGTAGAATTATTTGATTAACTGAGCATGTTCGAAAACCTATTTTGCCAATTCCAGTGGCATTTTATCCGGTTTATATACGTCCCCAGCATCATTGGGGGTTAAAGGGTTAGTGCTGTTAATATTACATGTGGGGGATCGACTTTAGACGCCAGAATATGACGTCTATAGACGTCAGATTCTGACGTTTAAAATCATCCCCGTACTGAAAGAAATGTAATGGCCGTAGACCCATAACATATGTAATCAAATGAGGGGAAATATGTAATTAAGACAATGATGGTTTCAAATTGAAAAACACCCATTGGTCTCCATACTCTATAATCAAATATTTCAGCGCTGTAAGGGTTAACGGGTTAGTGTTGTTAATATCACATGTGGGTGAGTGAAGGGGTTGTCATTTGTCTTGCACACATGGGATCAGAGTGTGTTTTCGGGTTAAGTCACCACCAGCTGCCGCGCCGGAAACCCAAATGACACTATCCCTCTCGGCGTCTGCCTCACTGAAGCTGAGTGTCAATAAAACCAGCACTCTGCAAATAGCATCGTCCGCCTGTTTCCCTCAGCCTGACAGCAGCGTTTTTCGAAGCCCCACCTGTTTCAGCCACAGATTGACCGCGTACAAAATCGTGGGACATTTCTTTGGACGGTCATATTTAAGACTTCCCTTCGAATAATCAGGTCACAAACATATTTTTTATAATCAGTAACAATTCAGTAACATGCCCACATGCTCAGCTCACAGGTCGCACAATCATTAAAAAGTTATGGACATTTTTCGGTCCTTGGGGTCGAGATCGCTCTCAGTCACCGCCATGTGGAATTTGTCGGGTAAAACAAATAAATCAATCCACGGCCTCAGAGAGAACGACACGGCTATGTTTTTCTTTCCACTCAAGTGAGTGGAAAGAAAAACGCTGCTGTCAGGACGGTGTGCGGTGGCTCACCATAGAGTTCAAGATGATAGCCTCACAGAAGAAGCAATTGTCCATTGTTTCTGCGAATAGGCAATGTGTCTGAGACGGTGTCCCGATTTGGAATAAAATATTGAATGAAATATTGGCTATGAATGCTGTATTGATGTCTTAGCTATTTCTGCGCTGAGCACGATTATAATCGTGTTCAATTGAAAATCATCATCTAAGTAAAATTTGTAAATAGTTGGTGTCTAATTTGATAAATTAGAATAATTTCTAATGAAAAAATAAATTGAACAGCTTAGCGGGTGAAGGGTTAACAGGCATTGGGCCACATTTGGCTGAAAGCTTATTAATTTTGTGCTTAACCCTTTAACCGCCGGTGCCGCAAATATTCGGGTTTTCATTTTGTTTATTAGCACATTAAGTACCACATTTTAAATATGTTAAAGATAAAGTGTGACATCAACCAGCAAGATTTGAAAAGAGTTGACCTCCATTTTCTCAAATCTGAATAATTTTCACTCACTTGAAGTTGTGGATCGCGTCAGTGTTTTCCAATCTTCTAGTAAACATGGGGGCATCAACTGTATATACTAATCACCAGGAAGTTATGGGAAAGTTAACATTTTCAAAGGTTCTATAAAATACTGCCCAGTGGTTGAACCAAGAAAGGGGATTAAATGGTAATTATAAAACCTACTCTTTTGTTCGGTTTCGTGCACGATTACCTGACAACTAAGATATTCATGTCCTTGTAGTATACCAGTAAACGCGATACATTGAACCAATGTCGGGTTGATGTTTGGTCAGCGTCATAGACGATGGGCCAACATCAACTCAACATCGGTTCAATGTATCGTGTTTGCTGGGAACCAACATTAACCCTCATAACGCTGAAATATGTTTGCATAAACCATGGAGAACAAAGGTTTTTTTCAATTTGGTCTACGGCCATTATATTTTTTTTAATTCTGTCAGTGCGATGACCGTCTTTAGACGTCAGAATCTGACGTCTATAGACGTCAGTTTCTGACGTCCAAAATCGGTATCCGCGCAGAAAGGGTTACCTTATTACTGTTTAAGCATAGAGTTAACTCTATGGTTCAAGTAACCGCTCTCTACCTTTGTCCACATACAAAGATAATCAGTCGTATCTCCTTACTGAAAAAGTAATCAGTTACTGTTGTTTCCCTTTGCATTGCAATGCTGTTGTATACACTAAAGGCTTTCCAGAATCATGTCTCAATTTAATACCACCATGTTGAATCATTATGATGCCTGGATGGCATTTCTGATCATCCCTCTCCAGCAAAACACGAGACGTTCACCCACGGTTGGTTCAATGTTGGACCAGCGTCGTAGACGGTGGGCTAACATTGAACCGACCATGGGTAATTGTCTCATGTTTGCTGGTTCGATCAGTAGTAACCGTGACCCACAAGACGTGTCATCTGACATATTAAAAAATATTTAAATTAATTAATTTTATTCACAAAAAGATATCACTCCCCATTAAAATGTGTACGTTTGGAGGCTTAGAGCTTCAATTTCTTTGTTTACTGTCAGGTAAGAAGATGGTTGTAGAAACTCAGTGAATGGAAATTTGATCACATTTCGTGTTTAAGTCGTATTTACCTGCAATTAGTTAATTTACGATACAGTTGGATCAAAAAAAAATCAAAGTGAAGATATTTTGCATAATATCATGACGCTACTATGCGCAGAAAATGACGCAGAAAATGCCGAAAAGACAAAAACATCGGCAGCAAACAAAATAGGTTGAATCAATGCTGGCTTAATGTTAGTTCAACGTCTAAGATGCTGGCCCACCATTAAAACAGCATTGGCTTAACGTTCTGTGATTGCGAGGTCGTCCATCCCTCCACAGCAAAGATTGTGTGCCAGTGAGATAGGATGCACACGGTTAGTCAGAACCATGTTTTCAAAAAGAAGGACAGCTACTGACTGCATGGAGGATCCCATCCGGCAAAAAAACTAGTCATTGAACCAAATGTTGATTTAATGTTGGTCCAGCGTCGAAGACGATGGACCAACATTAAACCAACATTGGTTCAATGTCTTGTGCTTGCTGGGTCCGCACACATTCATCATTCTGTGAGTGCACATCTGGGATGTGGAGCCAATTTACCACTCTAGTCGATTAACAAAATATTTCACCCCAAAACCTGGGTGGAATGAATTAAAAACGATTATAATGGTGGGTGGGGGAGGGTAATACATTAATTTCAAGAGAGACAAGATGTTGTTTCAATAGTGGGCCAGCGTCGTACGAATCAGCGTCTCCTTTCCACTCCGTTATTTGTCCAGATAATGTATCTCCACAAAAATTAAACTTCCACTGTCATTAGGGCTTCTATTGGGAGGTATTTTTTGGTGGATGGGTTTTACCGGGTGTCATTGAGCCTCACCCCACAACATTATACTGTATTCTTCTGACAACTGATTAACCTGGTGCCATCAAGCCTCTGCCCACGAGTCTACTTTTGGTGGATGGGTATTAGCCGGGTGCCATCAAGCCTCTGTCCACAATTCTATAATGTCTTTTTCTGGTGGATGGGTATTACCCGGGTGCCATCAAGCCTCTGCTCGCGATTCTATAATGTTTTATTTTGGTGGATGGGTATTACCCGGGTGCCATCAAGCCCTCTGTCCACTATTCTATACTGTCTTATTTTGGTGGATGGGTATTACCCGGGTGCCATCAAGCCTCTGCTCGCGATTCTATAATGTTTTATTTTGGTGGATGGGTATTACCCGGGTGCCATCAAGCCCTCTGTCCACGATTCTATAATGTCTTATTTTGGTGGATGGGTATTACCCGGGTGCCATCAAGCCTCTGCTCGCGATTCTATAATGTTTTATTTTGGTGGATGGGTATTACCCGGGTGCCATCAAGCCCTCTGTCCACTATTCTATACTGTCTTATTTTGGTAGATGGGTATCACCTGGGTGCCATAAAGCCTCTGTCCACTATTCTATACTGTCTTATTTTGGTGGATGTGTATCACCTGGGTGCCATCAAGCCCTCTGTCCACTATTCTATAATGGCTTATTTTGGTGGATGGGTATCACCCGGGTGCCATCAAGCCCTCTGTCCACTATTCTATAATGGTTTATTTTGGTGGATGTGTATCACCTGGGTGCCATCAAGCCCTCTGTCCACTATTCTATAATGGCTTATTTTGGTGGATGGGTATCACCCGGGTGCCATCAAGCCCTCTGTCCACTATTCTATACTGTCTTATTTTGGTGGATGTGTATCACCTGGGTGCCATCAAGCCCTCTGTCCACTATTCTATAATGGCTTATTTTGGTGGATGGGTATCACCCGGGTGCCATCAAGCCCTCTGTCCACTATTCTATAATGGCTTATTTTGGTGGATGTGTATCACCTGGGTGCCATCAAGCCCTCTGTCCACTATTCTATAATGGCTTATTTTGGTGGATGGGTATTACCCGGGTGCCATCAAGCCCTCTGTCCACTATTCTATAATGGCTTATTTTGGTGGATGGGTATTACCCGGGTGCCATCAAGCCCTCTGTCCACTATTCTATAATGGCTTATTTTGGTGGATGGGTATTACCCGGGTGCCATCAAGCCCTCTGTCCACTATTCTATAATGTCTTATTTTGGTGGATGGGTATCACCCGGGTGCCATCAAGCCCTCTGTCCACTATTCTATAATGTCTTATTTTGGTGGATGGGTATCACCTGGGTGCCATTAAGCCCTCTGTCCACTATTCTATAATGTCTCATTTTGGTGGATCGGTATTACCCGGGTGCCATCAAGCCCTCTGTCCACTATTCTATAATGGCTTATTTTGGTGGATGGGTATTACCCGGGTACCATCAAGCCCTCTGTCCACTATTCTATAATGTTTTATTTTGGTGGATGGGTATCACCTGGGTGCCATCAAGCCCTCTGTCCACTATTCTATAATGTCTTATTTTGGTGGATGGGTATTACCCGGGTGCCATCAAACCCTCTGTCCACTATTCTATAATGTCTTATTTTGGTGGATTGGTATTACCCGGGTGCCATCAAACCCTTTGTCCACTATTCTATAATGTCTTATTTTAGTGGATCGGTATTACCCGGGTGCCATCAAGCCCTCTGTCCACTATTCTATAATGTCTTATTTTGGTGGATGGGTATCACCTGGGTGCCATTACCCGGGTGCCATCGAGCCCTCTGTCCACTATTCTCTAATGTCTTATTTTGGTGGATGGGTATCACCTGGGTGCCATCAAGCCCTCTGTCCACTATTCTATAATGTCTTATTTTGGTGGATGGGTATTACCCGGGTGCCATCAAGCCCTCTGTCCACTTTTCTATAATGTTTTATTTTCGTGGATGGGTATTACCCGGGTGCCATCAAGCCCTCTGTCCACTATTCTATATTGTCTTATTTTGGTGGATGGGTATTACCCGGGTGCCATCAAGCCCTCTGTCCACTATTTTATAATGTCTTATTTTGGTGGATTGGTATTACCCGGGTGCCATCAAGCCCTCTGTCCACTATTCTATAATGTCTTATTTTGGTGGATCGGTATTACCCGGATGCCATCAAGCCCTCTGTCCACTATTCTATAATGTCTTATTTTGGTGGATCGGTATTACCCGGGTGTCATCAAGCCCTCTGTCCACTATTCTATAATGTCTTATTTTGGTGGATGGGTATTACCCGGGTGCCATCAAGCCCTCTGTCCACTATTCTATAATGTCTTATTTTGGTGGATGGGTATCACCCGGGTGCCATCAAGCCCTCTGTCCACTATTCTATAATGTCTTATTTTGGTGGATGGGTATCACCTGGGTGCCATTAAGCCCTCTGTCCACTATTCTATAATGTCTCATTTTGGTGGATCGGTATTACCCGGGTGCCATCAAGCCCTCTGTCCACTATTCTATAATGGCTTATTTTGGTGGATGGGTATTACCCGGGTACCATCAAGCCCTCTGTCCACTATTCTATAATGTTTTATTTTGGTGGATGGGTATCACCTGGGTGCCATCAAGCCCTCTGTCCACTATTCTATAATGTCTTATTTTGGTGGATGGGTATTACCCGGGTGCCATCAAACCCTCTGTCCACTATTCTATAATGTCTTATTTTGGTGGATTGGTATTACCCGGGTGCCATCAAACCCTTTGTCCACTATTCTATAATGTCTTATTTTAGTGGATCGGTATTACCCGGGTGCCATCAAGCCCTCTGTCCACTATTCTATAATGTCTTATTTTGGTGGATGGGTATCACCTGGGTGCCATTACCCGGGTGCCATCGAGCCCTCTGTCCACTATTCTCTAATGTCTTATTTTGGTGGATGGGTATCACCTGGGTGCCATCAAGCCCTCTGTCCACTATTCTATAATGTCTTATTTTGGTGGATGGGTATTACCCGGGTGCCATCAAGCCCTCTGTCCACTTTTCTATAATGTTTTATTTTCGTGGATGGGTATTACCCGGGTGCCATCAAGCCCTCTGTCCACTATTCTATATTGTCTTATTTTGGTGGATGGGTATTACCCGGGTGCCATCAAGCCCTCTGTCCACTATTTTATAATGTCTTATTTTGGTGGATTGGTATTACCCGGGTGCCATCAAGCCCTCTGTCCACTATTCTATAATGTCTTATTTTGGTGGATCGGTATTACCCGGATGCCATCAAGCCCTCTGTCCACTATTCTATAATGTCTTATTTTGGTGGATCGGTATTACCCGGGTGTCATCAAGCCCTCTGTCCACTATTCTATAATGTCTTATTTTGGTGGATGGGTATTACCCGGGTGCCATCAAGCCTCCCTTCACCATACTACTGTCTTGCTGTGGTGGATGGGCATTAACTGGGTGCAACAAAGCCTCTGTCCATCTTCCCATACTGTATTCTTCTGGTGGATGAGTAGGCCTATTACCCGGGTGTCATCAAGCCTTTCTCCACCCTACTATAATGTCTTCTTCTGGTGGATGGGTATTACCCGGGTTCCATGAAGCCACTCTCCACCACGCTTTATGTCTTCTGCTGTTGGATGGGTATTACCCGAGTGCCATGACGTGGACAGGCGTGCCATGACGCCTGTCCACCATACTATAATGTCTTCTTTTAGTGGATGGGGATCACCTAGATGACATCAAACATTCTCCAACAGACTATGATGTCTTCTCCTAACACCTTCGTGCATCTCACTTAACAGAGTAGTCAATAATTAATTTTGCATTCCATGTTCCGATGGTCTCTCATTACTTGTTCCTCGCTCTCGGAATTCAATTTCGAAGAAACATAAATGTTTCTTCTATCGTCTACTCGTCATAACTCAATATTGTGAGGAACTTCCACGATAGCCCAAAAACAATTTAATAGTCTTAAAATAGCTGAAACCTGGACAAAATTCATAATAAGCTGATTTTTTTAGGAAAGGGCGTTTTTTCTGATTTAATGAACATCAAACTGGTTAAAATGGTCTGTATGTCTTTGTGGCGCATCACAAATGTATGAAAATACGCCGTCTCCGACCCTGGCCCAACATCAAATCAACAAAATAATATTTGCTGGTAAATCTGTCACCAATATATAATTAGGTGTCTCTGATGGAGTGGCTAAGCAACGTTATCGGCTGCATGATTTTCAGTTTTCACTATGAAACCCAGATGGTAAATGGTATACGATGTACATACATTCTATACTCATATATACGTACTTTTCAATTAATTTAAAGATTAAAATAATTATTTCAGTTTCCACTATGAAAGCCAGATGTTAAATGGTATATACGATGTACATACATTCTCATATCATATATAAGTGATTTTCAATTAATTTAAAAATGAAATAATTATCGCTCAAATTTAGTTTTATTGAGCATAAGGATATTAGGCCTACCTTCTCAAAAAAATAAGGAGCTGCTCAGTTTCTAAAATTACGTAACTGCTTGAGAACAAGTTGCCAAGATAACATCTTTGTGTTGGGTGGAGGGGGTCCAGAGCAGGCTTTCGGTGGGATTTAAAAAAAACCCAGATAAAATAGGGTTAAAATTTCGTGGCATAAAACTTAGTAAAAACAGCGGTATAGAAATCAATTGGGTGCTCCATCACCCTGATCTGAATACTCCCCTCAATGCGCCCATGCTGTCTTGTTCTTGAGACATTGTTCCCATAAAGTCCGGTGAAAGCAGCACATACTATTGTTCCCCCGTCTAGTAGCTCCTTTTCGTCTCTGTTTCTACAGTGGTGTCAGGCTCAGTGTGTTCATGCACATAAGCCACGTTAACCCAACCTAGTCTTTGCAGGAACAAACAAAAATAACTGATTATACTTGAATAGTAACTATTTTATTAATAATCCTTTAAACTAGACTTTTTTAAATCAGTAATAAAATAAAAATGAGACGTAATAGCTCTGTGTTGGTTGAGTTTAGATAAAGTCATAAAATAACCCTCTCCTACCAAGCACTATTATATATTGACACACAGGCCGGTTAACGTTGTCTCATCGTCTGTGACGTGAAACCATCTGTGGGTCAATGTATGGTGCTTGCTGAGATCATCTTTCCTACAGCAATGCTAGTCTTATCGAGGTCGCAGATCGAGTCCGCGACATCGAGACGCCTAGCCTTGCTGTAGAGAAGATGGTGGGATGGATGTTCATCAAAAAAATAAAAAGAACAGCAGTACGAGCTTAGTTGAAAAGTAGGCAGTTACTTCTGTTTGCCTTTGAATCGCGGGGTATAATGGCGGGGATTCCAACTGGGACTGTATCTATCCACGCACTAAATCCAGGTGCCCAGCAAGTATCCCACCAGCCAGGATATTTATAACCTCTTTGTTCCCTGGTAGAGCGCCGGACTGGACCACTTCACCCCTGGTTTATGGGAGGTGGCATTGATTTTTCCCGTTAGTTTTCTTCAGATCCCCTTTCACGGCGTGGCGATGGTACTCACGTACCGGTTTGATTTGTCATAACAAGAAATGGTTTGTTTGTAATTGGACAAGTTATGGGTCCCATGCCAACAATGAAGAGAGTTGTCTTGTTCTAGATGCCTCCATTTTTCCTTGTGTAATAAAAGGGGTGGTTTGGTGGATCATATATTTCAATTCATGTTTAATTTGTCTCTATACATAGTATAGTCTCTGCAAACCCGAGAAGTTTAGACAATGTCCTAACACTTCTCTACCCCCCCCCCCCACACACACACACTTCCTGTCATTTTTATTCAACTTGAGGTGTGCATCGTAATTTCACGTCCAGGTAAATCAAAATTAACTGGTTTTATCGAATATATACAACTGTAATATCTGAACGAAAAACCAGATTAGCGGCTTGGATTTTTACTTGGATCCGTTCTGTCATGTCGCCTTGAAGTTATTTTATTTTAAGTTAGGCCACGAAGTGTATACATGCGGCAGTAGCGTATACAGGGTCAACCCTTTAACTGTCGGTCCCGAGTATATGCGGTTTTTTAATTATTTGCACATTACATACCAGGTTTTGAACGATAAAACGTGATATCAATCAACAAGTTTTCAAAATCGTTGACCACTTTTTTGTCACATCTAAATAATTTTTACTCACTTGAAGTTGTGGATCGCGTCAGCGAGACAGAGCTTCAAGTGGGTAGAAATTCCGATTGAATAATTTGGCGGTTAAAGGGTTAATGTTAGGACAATATCGCAGAATAATAAACTAAATATTCGCTTAATGCCTCTTGCTCGTTGTGACGGTCTCGCTTGTCAACGCTCAATTGATAATGCTCCCACTGGAAATTGTTTCATGATAAAATTATACGTCAGTCTCAAACATTATCTGGGCCAACCAATCCGAAGCGTCAGTCCAGCGCAGGATCAACGGATCATATTTGATGGGATCCGCTGATGAATCTAGCATGATACACGCACGGTTGTCGTTGGTCTGCTTCAAACATAATCAGCAAATATATCACCAGAAATACATAAGCATGTGCTTATGTATTTATTAGCCTTTCTTTTGACGCTCCCCAATGCTGCCCCACAAAATCACAGTCAGGTTAATGTACAATTTAAAACATTGATGGCCTTTTATTTTTTAGAAGTTAAACATTGTTTTTAACTGCGAAGAAAACGGTAATTTTATCTGAATCAATTATAACTCTGTCGCCGCAATTTTCCATAGACGGCACAGCAATAAACACAGTGTCTCCGAGAGAAAATTTAGTTCGATTTTGCTCATTTATTTCTTAATCAATAGAATGACCATAACAGTTTTAGAAAACTGCGTTTTAATATTTGAAAATGGCCCATTATAGATGGGAATACCCCGCTAAAAACTCATTTAATTAAAGCAGCCCCTTGGGATGACAGCAATTTTGATAATGTACTCAACCGGTCATTTGAAAAATGGATATCGGACTAATTCCCAGAATAATTAAAGTAAAAATGTGACTCCCAAGCAAGACAAAATGTTAGGAAGACGGTGATTATGACTTATCCACGCCATTCGCGAGCCCGTCCCGATAGTTGAACGTGCAGGATCATTTTCGAAAACATGAGTATTTCAAATTGAACAAATCCTTGTTCTGTTTGTTTATATAAAATTATTTAATCGCTTTTAGGGTTTAGAAAATGGGACAAATCTCTTGGCATTAGAAAAAAACACGACAAGTCAATAGAGCTTATAATAAAAAGTTTGAGAGGCGGCCATTTTAAACTCATCCGCGCCACTATACAGAAAGTTGGCAGGCTAAACAATAGACCAACTTTTAAAACAATGAAATAAAATGGTCCTAGGTGCAAAAATACAAAAATGGATTAAAATCAGCTATCCTATGTGCGCCATTTTAAGACACGAAGCGACCGAGCTTACATGGAAGACCTGGAAATACCCGAAAAGTGTGATTTTCGAACTCATCATCTTTAACGTTTTCCCGGCGCACATACGTGAGCCAGTGTTCAAAAACATTGGATTAAAAAACAAAAGCTTATATGAAAAAAATTCTAACCATGATAACGGCGAATGGACTAAATTTTATTGATGTCATTATGTTACGAATGTTTGTATCGGAGTTATGGTATTAATTGCTCCATGAAATTAAGTGATTATCATTGATTCATGATATTTTTCGATCATAATATTGATCTGTGATTTGGTTTTCTCAGGCAGTCACCAGAATTGAAATGGAAAATACAAATGGGATTATATTGATATCAATAATATATTACACCTATCCACTGAAATTAAAAAAATATATATTAAAAAACGGATTATAACTCTACGTTGAAAATTATAATAAAAAAGCAAATTCACATGAAGAAAATCAAATAATGTATGATCATATATCCAATATAAAATTTTGATTAGAATCTGTTATCAGTTATAGTTGTGTATGCATACAAATAGAGACACTCTATATATTGCACGGTGTCATGCTACCAGTTAATTCACATGGACATTTGGGCCTGCAGTTAACTAATCTGGTAAATCATTTGCAAAAATAATCTAGAAAAAATATATAGAAAAAAGTCGGAATTTGGTTATTGCGAATAACCCTTTGGCTGCTGAATTATTTGTAGGCTGAATTAGTGTTTGTTTGATGTTGGTTCAGCGTCGTAGACGCTGTAACAACATCAAACTAACTTTGATTCAGCGGTTAGCGGTTCGTAGACGCTGTACCAACATCAAACTAACATTGATTCAACGGTTACGTTGGCTGGGATTGTTTCACTCTGATTCCCAGGTGGAACAATATTATCATTGTCAACCAAATGAGGTAGGGTTTCTCCAATGTGCACATTGAGATAGCTGGTACACTGAACCCCGTGTTCTGGCAAACACAAGTGTCTGAGGTCTGGAGAGACAAGAGATAAACTTTCAAATTCCATACCGATCAATATATATCTCATTTTGGCAGAGCGGACGAGCAGTCTCATGTTTTGCTATTACATTACCCGCACTGTTTCTTCATACTTTACTAGACGAGTCACTCTAGTGCAAGAGTAATATTTACTAAATATTGGTTGTACACATGACACAGTCGAGTGCATGGTTTGATATAATGCATGAGGGACATTCAGCCTTTTTTATATACTGGTTTTACATAAGTTATCATAATCATATCACGCGAAAAATTATTTGATGTCTCAAATCACAGAAAAGCATGATACTAAATTGTAAGAAATAGTATCAATCATTTAATTGAAATATTCTGACACATATTATAGGTGAAAGTAACAAATCCTATCAATTTATTCATATATATATATATATATTGTAAAGAACCCCTTGTCATGTGCTCAATGCAATATTTGAGCTATGTAGTTTAAATAAATATTTTTTTATATATCATCCCTTAGCAGATATAGTATGGTGTCACTAATTTGAGTGGACCATTGGACAATTTGGCTCCTAGGGGACCATATTTACGCGCCACATAAGGAAAACACCATCACACCATGACTTCTACTTGAACCAGCTTTGATGCAAGTGCAGGTAATAAATATGCAATTTTGTGGGAGAGACATTTCCAGAATCCCGATGGGACACAGTCCAGCAGGGAGATTTATCCTACAATTATGTGGTGGCTGTCGTGTCTGGAACATAGATATAGAGCTCGCTGTTTTCATACGAAATAGAATTGTCCCCATGGCACACAACCATACTAGAAGGTTCTGCCTATCCCAAGAAATAAGTCGCAACAATGATTTTTGTCATACTGTGAATAAAAATAGTAATATCAATCAATCAATCAATCAATCAATCAATCAATCAATCAATCAATCAATCAATCAATCAATCAATCAATCAATCAATCAATCAATCAATCAATCAATCAATCAATCAATCAATCAATCAATCAATCAATCAATCAATCAATCAATCAATCAATCAATCAATCAATCAATCAATCAATCAATCAATCAATCAATCAATCAATCAATCAATCAATCAATCAATCAATCAATCAATCAATCAATCAATCATTTATTCATTCATTCATTCATTTGTTCATTCCTTTATTCATTCATTCATTCATCATTAATTAATTAATTAATTAATTAATTAATTAATTAATTAATTAATTAATTAATTAATTAATTAATTAATTAATTAATTAATTAATTAAATAAGGAATTAAATAATTAATTAATTCATTCATTCATTTATTCATTCATTCATTCATTCATTCATGCATTCAATCATTCATTCATTCATTTATTCATTCATTCCTTCATTCATTCATTCATTCATTCATTCATTCATTCATTCATTCATTCATTCATTCATTCATTCATTCATTCATTCATTGGAAGACATAGATAAATAATTTACTTTTTCACAACAGTACTCTTGTATCTGTTTTAGCAGCAAATGTTGTTATCGCATATATCTTTGTTATGCTATATTTCTCGCCTATGTGGCCCGCTTTTATGACGACATGGTACAAGGAACGCAAAGCTATATTTATAGCCGCAGTGCAACGGTTATCTCAAGATTCCCGGAAATGTCATTTGGTGGGTATTTACGGACATAACGCCAAACGGAGATAAAGTAGTTTAATAAGTAAAACCAGAAAGGATGCGTATTTCCTGATGACAAATAGTATACAGATACTACATAGCGTCTATATATGGTCCAGTATGTTATAAAAAAATACAAGCACCAAAATTAATGAAAAATATATCCAATTACTTGATACTAACTTTAGCGAACAGAAATTATTGATTAACAACCATACTATTGCAATAATTTTATATTAAAAATATTCTTAAAGACATTTCACTCACTCACCAGTCTGATCACTGATTCATTCACCCAACTGCGAACTTAATCACTCACTCATTCACTCACTCACTCACTCACTCACTCACTCACTCACTCACTCACTCACTCACTCACTCACTCACTCACTCACTCACTCACTCACTCACTCACTCACTCACTCACTCACTCACTCACTCACTCACTCACTCACTCACTCACTCACTCACTCACTCACTCACTCACTCACTCACTCACTCACTCACTCACTCACTCACTCACTCACTCACTCACTCACTCACTCACTCACTCACTCACTCACTCACTCACTCACTCACTCACTCACTCACTCACTCACTCACTCACTCACTCACTCACTCACTCACTCACTCACTCACTCACTCACTCACTCACTCACTCACTCACTCACTCACTCACTCACTCACTCACTCACTCACACACTCACTCACTCACTCACTCACTCACTCACTCACTCACTCACTCACTCATTTATTTGTATATTCCTAGAATCAACCTTCGCAAAATGTGAGCACTATTCAGACAGAGAACAGCGCAGATGAGATGCTAGACAGCATAAAGCCATCATTGGAGCAGCATCTAGTGACTCTAAGAAAGAGCTGCACAGACATTAATCTCCTCATTTCACAGTCCAAAGAAGACCTTGTCATAGCTCTGCAATTAAGTTGCAAGTTCTTTGATATCACAACGCCAGCTTAGCACATATTTGGTCAGGCTGTGTTACGGGCAATGGTTACATGAAAAGCCAAAAACAGCAGCCATTGGTTACTTGGAATGTGGAAGCATTTACTGCTATTTGACTTTGCACCATCTGTACCAGGTCTCACATGCTAGCTGGGCGCCACCGTCTTGTTGCTTGACAGGTTGGAAAATCAATGTACAACAGCTTCTGTCTAATATCAACAAGCAGACACCACCTCGCTGGAGTCAAGATTTTTTTTTATCAGTTATTTCTTTTGTATTGTGTCAGCATCAGGCTTCACACAAATGCATGGCATAAAAACAAAAAATATTTTAACAATATTTAGCATATAGCCTCCCAGATTACAATTATTGTAACGGTTTTTGTAGCTACTTGTTTCTTGGTGAAATTGAAACGAAAGTAACACAGTTTGAAAAAAATAAAGATACAGGCTGCGCTTTTTTACTAAATGCAACGTTAACCCTTTAACCGCCGGTGCCGCATATATTCGGGTTTTCATTTTTTATTAGCACATTATAGGTACCACATTTATTTATGTTAAACATGTTAAAGATAAAATGTGACATCAACCAGCAAGATTTGAAAAGAGTTCACCTCCATTTTGTCAAATCTGAATAATTTTCACTCACTTGAAGTTGTGGATCGCGTCAGCGAGACACAACTTCAAGTGGGTAAAAATTCAAATTGCATAATTTGGCGGTTAAAGGGTTAATGAAACCGCTTTATTGTTTTTGTACTTATCAACGTATCACACCAGTGGAATTATATGATTATTAGATATAGTTAAAACCACATTTATTAGGAACTTTAAATATGTATATTGCACTAGCTAAAAATATTCACTTAATGCCGACGCACGGTTTTCACCGTCAGCTAAAACCATTTAGTGTTTGTACTGGTCAGCATGTCCACTGGTCAGACAAGGTCAATGTAAATGACATCTGGAGGCTCCGGCCGGACGCCAGGAAATCCTCTTTTATAATACCATCATTTAGGTCCGGCCGCTGTTTTTACCATCCCCTTCTGCCGACATAAAGGAGCAATGGAAGTCACTTCACAAACACCCGTCTCCCGTCATTGTGCACAGCGTGTACCTCACATATCATCTTAGACATACGGCCCCGACAGCAGTGCGGTGCAGTATAGTATAGTGCAGTGCATTGCAGTATAGTATAGTGCAATGCAGTGCAGTGCAGTGCAGTGCAGTGCAGTGCAGTGCAGTGCAGTATAGTATAGTGCAGTGCAGTGCAGTGCAGTGCAGTGCAGTTCAGTGCGGTGCGGCGCAGTGCAGTGCAGTGCAGTGCAGTGCAGTGCAGTGCAGTGCAGTGCAGTGCAGTGCAGTGCAGTGCAGTGCAGTGCAGTGCAGTGCAGTGCAGTGCAGTGCAGTGCAGAGTGGTGTGGTGCACTGCAATGTATTGGAACAAAATGTAATGCAATATAATTCAAACGCAATGCAATGCAATGCAATGCAATGCAATGCGATGCAATGCAATGCAATGCGATGCAATGCAATGCAATGCAATGCAATGCAATGCAATGCAGTGCAATGCAATGCAATGCAATGCAATTAAATGCAATGCAATGCAATGCAATGCGATGTGATGCGATGTGATGTGATGTGATGTGATGTGATGTAAAGCAATGCAATGTAATACAATGCAATGCAATGCAATACAATGCAATGCGATGCAATGCGATGCGATGCGATGCGATGCGATGTAATGTAATGTATTGTAATGTAATGTAATGTAATGCAATGCAATCGATGTAATGTAATGTAATGTAATGTAATGTAATGTAATGTAATGTAATGTAATGTAATGTAATGTAATGTAATGTAATGCAATGCAATGCAATGCAATGTAATGTAATGCAATGCAAAGCAATGCAATGCAATGCAATGCAATGCAATGCAATGCAATGCAATGCAATGCAATGCAATGCAATGCAATGCAATGCAATGCAATGCAATGCAATGCAATGCAATGCAATGCAATGCAATGCAATGAAATGAAATGAAATGAAATGAAATGCAATGCAATGCAATGAAATGCAATACAATGCAATGCAATGCAATGCAATGCCGTTTAGTGCAGTACAGTGCAGTGAAGTAAAGTGTAGTGCAGTGAAGTGCAATGCAATGCAGTGTAGTGTAGTGCAGTGCAATGCAGTGTAGTGCAGTACAATGCAGGGCAGTGCAGTGCGCCTAGCTAAGATAAAAGAACCAGCATATTTAGGATTGGCAAGATATTTGCAAGCGACTTTTACTGAATGTTTCCGGAATAATTTGATAGGCACAATCGCGGTCTAGCGAGAAAGGCAGTATGCAAATATAGTTGGAGATACGCCTTGTTAATTCTCCTTTGTGGATAATAGCCTGTCAAGTTATGTGATTCACGTGGCCTCTTCACCCTAATGGCGGTTTTGATCAATTGGCTATTAATAGATTTTATGGGGGAGGAATTAATGTCCCAGTACATCTCTCATGTGGCTGCACAGGGAGACTTTTCTCAACCGTGGCTACATGACAGGCGCCTAGATGGTCATGTAGATCACATTTCAGCTCTGTCTTTTCCTTTCTCGTCTAATGTAGGTTATATATCCAAAATAGCGCACGCATTGGGGGAATAATATGCATGATATGGACACATTACTACCATTTAGTTTTATATTTCGATGTTAGAATCTTATTTCTAAATTTATATTAATGAGCCCCTGTTATGGTGAATTGACATATTTTTTCAATAATTTAAAGCTGTAATGCTTTTATAACGAACAAATAAAGTATTGTTATAATATAATTAAAAATACATTATAATATATTATAAAAAAGTTTTTTTAATTATTAGATATTCTGCAAGTAAATTTTTACTTTATCACTGTAATTATTTGATTGATTCACGCGAAATGTGTGTTGAAATGTGTCATGAAATATGTGATATACACCCCCCTGACCCATTGGATCTGGACATATATGTTAGAAGTATAACAAATCGTCTCTGAGATCATAAATATAGTTCTTGTGTCCAGTTAATTAGTTTTATGGCTACCCGGAGTCCCAGACTGCCAGCATCAGGTTAAGATTATGCAACGCAAACATAAATAATTAACTCTCAAACAATAGAACTCGTTATTTTATAGCATGTCGTTTTTTCCAGCAAACACAGGACACCGGACCAGTGCTGTTTCAATGTGAAAAACATTGTGACAACGTCTGTTGTTTAATGAGATGGTATTCAAGTTTGTTAAGATCCAACAAAACGATACGCTGATTCAATATCGATTCAATGTTGGGCAACGCTGGACAGAAACCACTATTTCAGCGTCTTGAGCAGGGGATATATTCTCATTCACACGATACACCGACCAATGTTGGTTTAATGTTGGACCAGCGTCTGCGACGCTGGCCCAACATTGAGCCAACATTGGGTCGGTGTATTGTGTTTACTGGGAATATGGGTGGGGATGGATCTCTCCGCTTATGAGCAGACATTACTTTATTTGTGTTCTCCGCCCAGCTATATTTTTCTAGAAGATCCAGAACCCCTGTGAGAGAAAAGAATAATATTTTTTGATTTCCCCGAGTGTTAATAAACAGCACGGTGATCATTCTTGTGTTGTAACAAGGGATGTCTTACACAGTTGTATGGTAGGAGAAGTCTATTCTGCAGCCAGCCATTCTGATATAATGCAGCCCCGAGTGACTGACATAAAGAAACACAATTATTAGCAGAGTATCTCATCCTTTTCAAGCGTGAATTACCATTGAAATCTTCATCCACTAAAAACCGCGACTGTTATCGCGGTTCTCGCCTTATGGTGGATGGAGATGACTTAAAGTGGCTGATGCATTAAAGAAAATTGACATTTATTGTTAAAACAATTTCATGACATTTTTCGTTTATGAAACCCTTAGGTATATGAGTATGTTTTCAGTGAAGCAAAATAATACGTTAAAACATAATGAGGGACATTTGAGGGTTAAACCATTTGACTGCTACGTTTTAATTGGAATTTCCACTCACCTTAAGTCGTGTCTCGCTGACGCGATCCACAACGTTGGTCAACATTGGATCTCGTATTTGATGGGAAAGAAGTGTATGAAATAATGAGGGTGCTAAGTTTACTCCGTAACTGTTGGTATTATTGAGATGATCTGTGAAACGCAGAGACGTCACTCGGTGAAAACAAGGTTATATAACACCCCCTCCCCCATACTTCATTCTGTGAAACGCAGTGACGTCACTCGATGAAAACAAGGTTACATAAGAACCCTCCCCCATACTTCATTGTATTAGCCAGCTCGGTGAAAACAAAGGAGGTCGAGGTCATTGAGTTTCACAGAATACGCCTACAACCCCCAAGTTATGTTGTCGAAAAACATGTCTAGTTCCTAAACATTTTAAATATGAACTGATGCTCGTCCACCGTCTGTGACGCTGGCCGAATGTTCACCCAACATTATGACAATTGATGATCATAAGTGCAGAGGAAAAATAGTCCTTGACGACAATCTTCTCGTGCGACAAAAACATATAGCCACATTAACCCTTACGACGCTGGATTATTTTGCATAAACCATAGAGACCAAAAGTTTTTTTTCAAATCGAGTTATCTCTTTCTGATTAATTTGAAGTCTAAGTTATGGATCTACGACCATTAGAAATATTTTAATTTTTTCAGCGCGGGGACCTTCGTTATATACGTCAGAATCTGCCGTCTGCAGACGACAGATCCTGACGTATAAGGACAGTCCCCGCGATGAAAGGGTTAAGGAGCGACTTAGAACTTCACAACCCACAACTTTACTGAGAACAAGATTATACGGTATAGTACACATCATCAGCAAATTATATTGATATTCTGGAAACTGTGGCAATATCGGGAAAGAGATGGAGGACAGTGTTATCTCAATCATCTCACCATCCTCAGGAGGTTCTCCTGGCCCAGTTTAGCCTATATGTGCACAAAGTTGGCCTAAAGCCCGATTCATTTCATCGGGAAAGAGAAGTCTGCATTGAGGACTATTTTTTACTATTAACCTAATTTTTAGTGTAGAATGACTTTAATATTATTGTTTTTTATAGTGTACAGTAACATAGACGGCATTGCACACACCATGCAATTGAACAGTTTTTGAGACACTTTATGTGCACAGCAGTCCGGATTTGATATCAGATACTCCAGGCCACAACCGACCCGAATGAGCCATCGGAGCCGGCCATAGCCCTTTGTATAATTTCAAAGGAGTCAAATTTAGCGCTGATGATACCGAATGCAGTTTGCAAGTCTCCCAGAATACCAGGGGTCAATCCGGGGGGGGGGCACAGTTATAAGTGACTTTTCGAAATCTAAAAAAAAATTATGTTTAATTTCTCATTTGTCCCACTTTAGATGGCTAGAAATTTTGCATTTCGTATTTTAATAGAAACAACTCCCTTGCGCCTCAGTGAAGGAGCGAGCAGGCGATCTACCATTGCGCCACATCCCTCTACCGCCCTGTTTCACATTCGGTGACCCTACCCATTTTTATCTCTAGATCCGCATATACCAACTAAAAAAAACAGTGCTCCACATTTCCTTCTAACATATCGTCGCCTTGGATATGAAAGGGTGTATCTGCCACTTCACAAAGTGGTAGATACACCCTCTCATATCCAAGGGGATATATTGTCTAGCCTATACAGCGCGGGGATCGCCTTCAGTCGTCAGAATCTGACTTCTGTAGACGTCAGATTCTGACGACTAAAGTTGATCCCTGCAAGAGTATAAATATTTCTAATGGCCGTAGACCTGTAACATAGGTATTCAAATGAATCGGGAAGAGATGACTAAGACTTTTATGATGGTTTCAAATTGAAAAAAACCCTTTGGTTTCCATGATTTTCATAAAAAAAATTTAGCGCTTTAAGGGCTAGACTCAGACTGTGGATCCACACGTCATACTGGATCCCAGGCATTTATGACCTCTTTAGACGATCAGTCAACAGGCGCGGCATATCTTCACCGAGAGTTCCGCATCCATAATGCGCGGCGGGATTTGGTTGGCGTCCGTATTATTCAATTGGCTAAATTGAGTGGACGTGTGGAGAGGACGATCAGGTTCTGCTCTAGAGAATGGACGAAAAGCAATACATTCTATAGGGAGAAGGGCGAGGCGAGCCAAACGTTGGTTTAATGTTGGGCCATCGTCTCAGACTGCGGCCCAACATTAACCAAACGCTGGATCGCCAAAGTTGTCTTCAAATAATCTATAGTTTTCGAATCTCATTTTGTAACTTGAAATACTATTTTTTCAGACAGAAAGGATTTTGGTTAAGTGTGCAGGTCTGTGCAAATATTGTGCTGTTTTATATGCTTTAACTATAGGCCTAATCTACCGTTTAGAGCTCTTTTTCAAATTAAACAAAATGACATGGCTTCTTGATAATTGTGTAGTACTGTAAAAATAAGATCATCTTAAAGGTTTTCTGTACCAAGAATATAGGCATGTTAGTATATGATATAATATTTTAAAATGCTCTGTTCCATGCATGGCTTCCTGGCTCGTATCCATGCCTGCCTGACAAGTATATTGTACATCCCATGAAATAAATGTCTTGTGTCTTGCAGTATGGTGAAATGTGCAGGAACACGGATCACAAAGACGAGCATTCTGGTCACACCATAGCGCGGATTACAGTGAGAAAATACTCCCCGATGTCCATACCCCACATGGATCACATTGAAAATGTTGAATCAATGTTGGGCCAACGTCTGCGACGTTGGCCCAACATTGATTCAACATTTTCATTTGATTCCAGGGTTGGTATTGGGAGATCGCGTGTATATGGCGTCCCGGTCTGTGTGGTTTATTCGTCTGCTTTCAGACCATAGGATCAGACAGTCTGACTCACAACGCTGAAATAATTTTATATAAACCGTAAGGCCCACAATTTTTTTCAATTTGAAATCATCACAAATGTCTTAGTTAGCCCTTTCTGCTTCATTTGAATACCTGTGTTATTGGTCTACTGCATTATAAACAGTTTACTCTTTCAATGCGGTGATCGACTTTAGACAGAATCTGAAGACTTAGACGTCATATTCGGACGTCTAAAATCGGTCCCCGTGGTGATGCATGTAGGGTTAATACATTATAAGCCTACCCCAAACTTTTTGTCACAACTATACCAGAAGACATAATTGTCAATAGCGCATGATTTTTGTTCTATTATTATCCGATTTTCATGAAATTTTGCAAATGCTTTTTACCAATAAAACCCCAACAGACCTGAACATTTTGCAAAATTATATTGAATATTCAGCAGTCAGACCATTGGAGATTCAATTTAATTCTGGGTATGAAACTTATCTAGATAGATTATAGAGACACGTTATAATTTGCAATTTACTACATATCAAAAGATATAAATTGTGAAACACATACAATTTTACGAAATGTTCAGGGCGCTTGGGATTATTCTGGAAAATCTTGCGCTGCATCATGCGTTAACCTGACGTGGTGTATATCAATTGCAATGCATTGTTCTTGATATTTACGTGATGTGTGAACAGATTTATTTATTAATGTACAGCATGTACGTTATCGTGGACTAAAGTGTTTACTCTTTAAGGTTTAACCCTTTAACCACCAAGCTATTTTATTAAAAATTTTACCCACCCGAAGTTGTGTCTCGCTGACGCGACCCGAAGCTGTGTCTCGCTGACGCGATTCACAACCTCAAGTGAGTGAAAATTATTCAGATTTGAAATGGAGGTCAACGATTTCGAAATATTGTTGATTGATGTCACGTTTTAATTTTAACATGTTTGAAAGCTGGCATTTATTGTGCTATTAAAAAACCCACTGAATATAATCGAGACCGGTGGTAGAATGTTTAACCCTTACAGCGCGGGGATCGACTTCAGTCGTCAGAATCTGACGACTGAAGTCGATCCCTGCACTGTAAGAGTACACATATTTATATTGGCCGTAGACCCATAACATATGTATTCAAATTAATCAGAAAGAGCTAGCTAAGACATTTATGCTGATTTCAAGGTGAAAAAAAAACCTTTGGTCTCCATGGTTCAAATAAAATAATTCAGCGTTTTAAGGGTTGTCGCAGTCGTACGCAGTCGTACTGGTGACGTAGCCGTGGCTGCATTTTTCATAAAATGAATTCATAGTCTTCCGGGGGACTCCTTAACCCTTTAACCGCCGGTGCCGTATATATTCGGATTTTCATATTTTATTAGCACATTAAATACCATATTTTAAACATGTTAAAGATAAAATGTGACATCAATCAACAATAGGCCTATTTGAAAACAGTTGACCTTCATTTTGTCAAATCTGAATAATTTTCAATCACTTGAAGTTGTGGATCGCGTCAGCGAGACACAACTTCAAGTGGGTGAAAATTCAGATTGAATAATTTGGCGGTTAAAGGGTTAAGCCTGTTATATGCGTACCCAATTTTATATGTGTGTATTCGGCGAACGTTACGATTGACAGCGAACCGACGTTAAAACTACATTGGTTTTCAGAAAATAGTTTGTATCCACGTCTCACCCTTAACAACTGATAACAATAAATAAGGCGCGTGTTTCCATATTTATTTGGCAGATTTTCAAATGAGGACGCCGTTCTCTGTCAGACTACTTACGCTCTCCTCGGCTAGACGGGAGAAAATGGGGATGATATCCGCCAATAATTCTCATGACAGGTCAATTTATCTGTAATTGATATTTCATTTCTCGCCGGTAGGATATATCTTGACATCTTGTATTGCGAATGATGTTTCTGCACTGCTGACGAATTGTCTACCAGTGTATCGCACTGCCAATGAATGATCTACCAGTGTCTCGCACTGTAAACGAATGATTCACCAACGTCTCGCACCATAGCCAAATGATTCACCAATGTCTCGCACCAATGTTTGGCACTGTAGACGAATGATCCATTAGTATCTCGAAGGGAATTATTCGCCAATGTCTCGCATTTATACATGCGAATTATTCACCAATGCCTCGACCTGCAGGCGAATGGATCACCAATGTTTCACCCTACATGCGAATTATTCACTAATGTCTCGCACTACAGACAAATTATTTACCAATGCCTCGCACTGCAGGCGAATTATTCATCAATGCCTCATACTGCAGGCGAATTATTCACCAATGCCTCGTACTGCAGGAGAATTATTCATCAATACCTCGTACTGCAGACGAATAATTCATCAATGCCTCGCACTGCAGGCGAATTATTCATCAATGCCTCGTACTGTAGGCGAATTATTCATCAATGCCTCGCACTGCAGGCGAATTATTCATCAATGCCTCGTACTGCAGGCGAATTATTCACCAATGCCTCGTACTGCAGGCGAATTATTCATCAATGCCTCGCGCTGCAGGCGAATTATTCATCAATGCCTCGTACTGCAGGCGAATTATTCATCACTGCCTCGCACTGCAGGCGAATTATTCATCAATGCCTCGTACTGCAGGCGAATTATACATCAATGCCTCGCGCTGCAGGCGAATTATTCATCAATGCCTCGTACTGCAGGCGAATTATTCATCACTGCCTCGCACTGCAGGCGAATTATTCATCAATGCCTCGTACTGCAGGCGAATTATACATCAATGCCTCGTACTGCAGGCGAATTCATCATCAATGCCCCGCACTGCAGGCGAATTATTCATCAATGCCTCGCACTGCAGGCGAGTTATTCATCAATGCCTCGTACTGCAGGCGAATTATTCACCAATGCCTCGCACTGTAGGCGAATTATTCATCAATGCCTCGCACTGCAGGCGAATTATTCATCAATGCCTCGTACTGCAGGCGAATTATTCATCAATGCCTCGCACTGCAGGCGAATTATTCATCAATGCCTCGCACTGCAGGCGAATTATTCATCAATGCCTCGTACTGCAGGCGAATTATTCATCAATGCCTCGCACTGCAGGCGAACTATTCATCAATGCCTCGCACTGCGGGCGAATTATTCATCAATGCCTCGTACTGCAGGAGAATTATTCATCAATGCCTCGCCCTGCAAGCGAATTATTCATTAATGCCTTACACTGCGGGCGAATTATTCATCGATGCCTCGCACTGCAGGCGAATTATTCATCAATGCCTCGTACTGCAGGCGAATTATTTAGCAGTATCTCGCACTGCAGGTATAAGATCTAGTGATCCCCGAGCGCTGATAGATGGCGCGTAAGACAATTATATTGGAAATCAAAACCAAACAAGCGCAAGTTGTTAGTTATCCCTACACAGACTCAGTGCTGTACCAACGTCTAGAATATTGGGCTAGCACTGAGACAGAGTGGGCTCCCCTTGCCGAGAATCGACCGCGAATTAGGCCTGTGGGGCTTCTTTCAATTATTACCATAAATGAACCAAGAACCAATATTATTAAGTATTTGCACGCCATGGGGGAAATCAAAACATTATTAGTACCATTGTAATCATGAAAAGCAGAAAATGAAATATTCTCTATCCCTCCGATCTTAAAGATTTAACATTGTATTGTCAGGAGCACCATGGCAGTGAAGTAGCATGCTTGACCTCAGATCTCCAGTAAATTCGAATCCTGAATCTTGATCGTCGCGTCAGTTGATTTTTATTTTACTATCTCGTCAGCAGGATTTCGGCAAATCTTAGCCTTTATAATCACAACAGTAGCTTAAAACTCCGGTAATTAATTAATTCATCCATTTATGACTGCAAATTAGGGCTGTGGGGCTTCTGTCAATTATTACCATGCACAATCTACGAATCAATATAATTAATTATTAGCGCACCATGGCAATAAATCTTAATATAATTAGTATTAGAACAATCACGAGAAAAAAAACCATACAAAATGTCAGTAAAGAGATGGAATTGGCTCAACCCTTTAACCGCCGAATTATTCAATCTGAAGTTGTGTCTCGCTGACGCGATCCACAACTTCAAGTGAGTGAAAATTATTAAGATTTAACAAAATGGAGGTCAACTTTTTTCAAATATTGCTGATTGATGTCACATTTTATCCTTACCATGTTTAAAAGGTGGTACTTAAAGTGCTAATAAAAAATAAAAATCCGAACATATGCGGCACCGGCGGTTAAAGGGTTAAGATGTACTGGGCCACCGTGTCTTGTTCGCTTGAAATATTGATTGTCATAAAGTACGAGTCCACTTTAACCCTTTCAGTGCGGGGACCGACTTTGGGCGTCAGAATCTGACTTCCATAGACGTCAGATTCTGACTTCCAAAGTCGATCCTCTCACTAAAAGAGTAAACAATTTATAATGGCCGTAGACCCATAAATTATCAAACATATGTATTCAAATGAAGCGGAATGAGCTAACTGAGACATTTATGATGATTTCAAATTTAAAAAAACCCTTGGTCTCTTGGTTTATATATAAAAATGGCAGCGCTGTGGGTTAATACCTCCATGCTTGAATGTGACGTACTGTGAGCGAGACTCATTTGAGGCTGGACGTGAGATATGTGAATGGCCACAGTACGACTCAAATCGCCCCAAATTACCATATTGCCCCTGACAAAACGCATACCATTACTTTATTTTTTACACCTTAGCTTTAAAAATACTGACATCTACCATACACCTACATATAGATATGACCAGCAAGGCTGATATTAGGAGAGGGTGTGAATCCCAATTTGGGTCCTGCTGCTGACCAGTCATGCCCTGCTTAACTTTATAATTACTACAGGCGTGTGTAAAAAATGCGAGAGCGTCCCATACATAGATGATAATATATTATATAGCAATACACGTACAAAAATACCATAATGGCTTCGTGGCCGATAAATCTTGCAAAAGATCACCTAGAAACCGACAGCAGGTGAATATGACATAGTCATGAGCGATAAAATCAGACATTGTGATAGGCGGAGCCTCTCAAGTGCACATTATCAAGATGAAGCTCCTGTCAGCTTATATGCATGACAGGGATTACAACATAGTGGCAACAGAATCTTTATAAATGGCATATCACAAAATTACCTTCATTTACACTAGTAGTCCTATACACACTCTTATAGTGCAGAGGTAAACAGCCGTAACTGCTTATCTTTCAACTAAGCAGTTATAGTTGTTTGCCTTTGTAATTACAGCATAATAGCAAAATTATTTTGAATGACTTATGTATTTTAGTATGTTAGACATCCAGAAGCTTTTTACACGTTATGTGTATACCAGTATACTTGAAAGAAAATTCTTCAGTTTTGTCATTTTGAAAAAAAAGCTTTTTCCATAGATATTTACCCCTTCATTTCCATCAAAACAACTGGTAAGGTGTTCTCGAAATATGAGTCCTCATTCTTTGGAACATATATCAATCGGTATGCGGCTCCAACATAATTTGCTAGCGACTACACTCATTAACGTCAGTAACAAAGTGTAAAATATGTTCATGAGATTAGTTCATATAACTTGTATCAGGAACCTTTTTTTATCCCCACCAGCCGCGGTTTATATCGATATCAACAAAAATCACTTATATTTAATCACGACTTATTAATCAGTATAATAACGACTTATCAAAATACTAATATAATATTTTACAACATGTACATGGGAGATTGCAGAAAAAAAAGAATCTAATTCAAAAGAGTTGATAAATCCCCTACAATCAACTACAATTATCAACGCAACAGTGAACGTCAACTTAAAAGAGAAAATATCAGGCAGCAAGGAAACAGAGTTAAGTAGGAGAACGAGCAGGATCTTGGGCAAATCGATCTTGACCTGACGCAGTGCATGACAAAAAAGGGTGGACCACATGGAATAGATGACTGTTTTATTCTGTGGGTTCTCCCTGCAGCTCTGCCATACAAAGACAAACAGCAGTTACTGCTCACTTGTAAAGTGAGCAGTTACTGCTGTATGCCTTTGAATGGCAGAGCTGTACATTCTTGCAGTAAGAAAGGAGGTGCCAGGTACACTACATAGGGGAAGCTTTAGTGATTAGTGCGGGCTTTGTGCGAGCTGCTGAGGCTGATATATCATCAGCTTCTATAAGACCAGCAAAATCACCAAGATGGGTCAAGGTGAAGCCGGGAATCGGAAATGAATGATTGGTTTTCTATTCCCTCTGGGATAAATCACTGTATAATCCATTGCTTAATATAAATACAGGCTTAGTCATAACAGGATGTTTCTAATACTTTACGATATGGTAGGGTAAGGTACGGTACGATACTGTATGGTATGATATAGTACGGTATGGTACGTTACGTTACGGTACCGTACAATACGCTACTATACGATAAAGTATCTTACGGTATGATATGATACGGTACGGTATAATTCTTTATTTGCCCAAATAAATGTAATTTAAACGCATAGGTATTCATATTTCATGAAATACCAGTTGTGATAATTTAGGCTAGTGCGCACTTTACGTTGAGCATGGCGATTGGTCAACTATATCTACGGTCCTAGAGCAATGAGTGGAAAGTGGCTACGAATGACAAAATGTGATGGGAGCTCAAATTCCAAGGTAGTGTGTGAGTGAATTACTTTGTTGGATATAATGCCCTATCTAAAGCTGTGAGTGAATTAACTTGCTGGATATAATACCCCACCAAAGCTTTGTGTAGGATCAACGTTTTAGCTATAAGTCGTCTATCTACAACAGAAATGTAACATTTAAATAATGCTGGAGAAATGTTGGGCCAACGTTGTAGATGGTTGAACCAGCATAGAGTCAACGTCTACCGGGCGTGTGCTAACAATAGCCTATCAGCTGTGAGTGAATTGAAGTTTACCATCACTTCTGGGATAATGTAACAAAATTAATATTGATATTGCAGAACCATCAAGATGATATTTCAATCATTTAAGGAGATAAATATTCATGTGGAGAGAGGTCGCAATTATTTGAGATGATACAAGATGATACGAGATGATACGAGATAATAGGAGTCTGGGTTCAGTT
This sequence comes from Flabesymbios commensalis, assembly GCA_964017125.1. NCBI lineage: Eukaryota > Metazoa > Annelida > Polychaeta > Terebellida > Flabelligeridae > Flabesymbios > Flabesymbios commensalis. Next base: position 40,673,410 of record OZ024913.1, read on the forward strand.
CTCCTCAATGTGACCTATGTATGCCCCTCGCAATAACCTATTCACATTTGTCGTATTTCCTCCCTCTTAATTCTGTCGTATTTTCTCCCTCTTAATTGTCTCGCTGACGCGATCCACAACTTCAAGTGAGGTAACAAAATTCAGATTTTACAAAATGGGCGTCAACGATTTTGAAATCTTGCTGATTAATGTCAAAAGACTGGTATTTAATGTGCTAAGCAAAATGAAGAAAATCGTAGATAATCGGCACCAGTGGTTAAAGGATTATTGCTCGTTCTTCTTGTTAGACAAACATTAAACAGCATTAGGTGGATATTTCACGCTCACTGCCATCCTGTTCCACGCTCTTCAGATTAATTTCTATTTCATTTCGCTATCTCGCACGAATGAAGGGGTTTCTCCGTGTTCCCCGATTGTTGATCTGCATAATTGAAGGATGAATGAAGTGCCCAGTTTGTTTTCATCAGTTATAGTCGCATTCGTCTATAAATTCTACGACGGTATTTTAATGTTTGGCCAACGTCGTCGACTCTAAACCATCATTGAAACAGCAGGAAAAAAGAGACGTTGACACAATGTTGTTTCAAATTTGTGCCAGCGCAGTAGACGATGCACCACCATTAAACCGGCATTGATTCAATGTAACGTGTTTGTAAATATCACATAGCGTGTGGGACTTGGCGAGAAACAGAATAATTGGTGGATTGTGGCTCCATGGTGGGCTATAATTACATGATGTTGGCCCAGACTTAATCCAGCATTGGTGGCCGCAGAAAACACTACAGATTGGAAATTGCTTTAATTATTTTCTACGATTTAACTCGTGCGTATATGAGAGAGCAAAAGTGAGAGATCGTGGAAAAAACAGCTACGTGGATGAAGTAACATTCACATAATTATGCATATATACCTATGAATTTTGGTTGATGTCGTATTCGTGTCCGCGTCCGTGTATATATGTAAACACCCACACACAAATAACATAACAGGGATTTTTGCAGCGTTTGTATTGGTACTCTTATTCGTGCATAATTATTTGAATACACCCAAGGATACACATAAAAGTACGTTCAGAAATAGGAATAGGAATACACATACGAACACGGTAAAAATCCCTCTTAGGTTTTTTTGGTGTGGGTGCTTTACATTTACAAGGACACGAATACGAATATGACATCCACCAAAATAACAGCAGTAACTGCTCACTTTTAAAATGAGCATTTACTGCTGTTTGTCTCGCAGTCACTGCAGGGCAAAGATGAACAGCAATAACTGCTTACTTTTGATGTAAGCATTTACTGTTGTTTGACCCACAGTCACTGCAGGGCAAAGACAAACAGCAGTAACTGCTTACTTTTTAAGTAAGCAGTTACTGCTCATTGTCTTTGCAGTAACTGCTTACTTTTCAAGTAAGCAGTTACTGCTGTTTGTCTTTGCAGGCCAGTACTACGTGCGTGTTCGCACGTTGTTCGCCTCAGGATTCCAGTTGCCCTGACTCGGGTTTGTACTTCAATAGAAAAGTCATCCATCACTTGCAGCGATCACACGGGAGGTCCATGCCTGGACAGGGGGACGTGTGTAATGTAGCCGGGAGACAGCGGGGTAAATTGCCAGCCATTCTACACGAATCATCTCCGACTGGATCCTTATATGTCCTCCTCACGACTCATAAGAAGCATACACAAGCGCGTGTAAGTGCTTAATTATACATCAGGGAACCGTCCTTTTTACAGAACCTAATAACGCAAGACTAAAGCATGACCTGCCTACGCAAAAACGAGTTAGGGACACTATTATGACACATCTTTTTTTGGCAAAATGAGTTAAAGCTAAAGCTAATGTTTTGACATGCATGTAAATGTAAAAAAAAGCTGTAGTTTATTGCGTTCAACTGAAAATGCGTCTAAAAATAACTTAGGTCATTTATTTTGATGGTCTCCACTATACACAATGTAATACATTTAAATCTTGTATCTGGAGGACAATGACATCCGATTTGCATCCCACCATCCTCAGGAGGCTTTTTTGGTCCTGCTTAACCCGTGGGTGAAAAATTGTCGAAATCCTATTTAGTTAAAATTATTTAAATAATTTATTCATTCATTCATCCATTCAAGATACTATTCACACATGCAGAAGGGTTAGATGTCTATGACCCCCCCCCCCCCCCTACAAATTGAAATATGTTATAATTTAGGGTGCATAAACCTTTAAAAAAATTGTACTTGGTAAAATATAGATGTCGAAAGTTCCCAGCACCGAAATGGTTGCAAGGCTAAAGGCCCCCGGGCTGTTGATATGGCACACGAATGAACAGGTCCCGTGACCAGAGGATAGATTATGTACAATGCAGGGATCGACTTTAGTCGTCAGAATCTGACGTCTACAGACGTCAGATTCTGACGACTAAAGTCGGTCCTTGCAGAGTGAGACAACATCAGACTATGACCTTCACCATTACTTACTTCTACCATTCCCCGAAGTTTGAGCCAACAATCATTAGGAGCAGTAATTGCCAGTGTCATTGCCGGAATTAAAGAGGGTTTTTTTCTATCACATTTTTTCCCGGGCCACTGTTTGATCACCGCTGGCACAGACGACGGACGGGTGAGAAACATAGCGCCCACCTAGACCCGGAGTGTGACGTGCTTTCAGCAAGGAACCCTAATAAAATATTCACAAGCTCTTCAAAAAGTGTGGGATGTTACGAGAGGGAGCTGGTATTGTTTATGGCCAAATTTATGTCTCCATAGGGACACATTCCACATCAAGGACAAGGAGTTCACCCAATGTTGGCTTGATGTTGGGCCAGCGTCGTAGACGGTGGACCAACACCAAACCAACGGTGGGTCGATGCTGGATATATCTTTTTCTTGGAACCTGTTGATATATTCTAAACTTCTCAACTATATTCAAAATTGTTAACAAATTGGTTAAAATTCTGAACTGAGTGGCCAGTTAACCCTTTAACCGCCGGTGTCGCATATATTCGGGTTTTCATTTTTTATAAGCACATTAAGTACGACCTTTTAAACATGTTAAAGATAAAATGTTACACCAATCAGCAAGATTTGAAAACAGCTGACCTCCATTTTGTCAAATCTGAATAATTTTCACTCACTTGAAGTTGTGGATCGCGTCAGCGAGACACAACTTCAAGTGGGTGAAAAATCAGATTGAATAATTTGGCGGTTAAAGGGTTAAACTCGACAGCAGTACACGTGGTGGACACAACCAAGAGATAAACAGTATTCATATTTATTTAATTTTAGACCAACAAATGGTAATTTTTAATCTTGAAACACGTATTTTATTTCCAATAACAGTGATTTAATCTGGTAATAAAATGGATTAAAAACGGCTGTGCTCAGCGCTTAAAGGGTTGATACTTTGATAACTTTGAAATATTCATATCTGTGAGTTGCTATCACAAGTTCCATCTCACATTAAATCTAAACTAGAAGAGTCTAGTTTTTTGGAAACAAAAAAACTTGAGATGTCTCCCCTCCAGCAGCACAACCATGTTATAATTAATGTTATTAAATGGCTCCTGTGGACGGTAGAGACTATGTATTGTGATGAGGTTGAGCCCGCTTTTTATATCTACAGTAACTAAATCGTCTTTAGGCTCAATCAATTGAGCAACAGTTTTAATATCTTCACACCAGGCGATGTGCGTAACACAATGTGCCTGTCAACTCTCCCAGCAAACACGAGATGTTGACCCAATGCTGGTCCAATTCTTGCCCACCGTCTGCGACGCTGGCCCATCATCAAACCAGCACTGGTTCAATGCCTCGTGTTTGCTGGGCTGCGGGTCTGGCAAGGCATACTGCTGGCAGCGAGTACAAGCTGACACCGATCCAATTTCTGGTAAATTGGGCCAGCATCGCCGGTGCTGGCCAGTATCCATTCAGCCCTAGTCAGTACTTCATGCTGGCGGTACCCGCATGCTGGCGGTACCGGCACGATTCCTTGAACCAAAGGTGGGTTAATGTTGGCCCGCCGTCTGTGACGCTGGCCCATATTCAGCGTGGCGCCAAACACGACATGATAACCCAATACTGGGTTAATGTTGGCGTAGCGTCGTAGACGGTGGGTCAACATTAGCCCAGCATTGGGTCAACGTCTCGTGTTTGACTGCCTGCACGATAGAAAGCGCTGATAGAAAGCGCTCGACTGAAAAGAATGGGAAACACAGACTCACAGACTGAGATATATGTATTATATGGTCACTAGCAGGTATAGTGGTAAAATTGCATTCTCATGTGGCAATCAGCAAGGAATGAATGACACAATTTGCATTGAAATAAGGCTCTTGTGTCGGCGCTGGGAAGTTCATTACAGAAATAATTGATCTAGATATTGCCTTTCGTGATAACAAGATCTCACAATCATTTACAGTGTCGCCTTAATGAGAAAATGAATGGCTTGCTAAGATTTCCCACCTGTTTATTATCTCCATGCCAGCAAGATGAAAACAATTTTCTAGATCATTATCTCTAAATGTTCAGAAAAAAAATCACGTTTGCTTTATCACGAGTGACAAAAACAATCATATTTGGATACACTAATCCATACAAGCACATCCCTTCCACATGGGTGAGACCACCCTTTCTCGCACTTGTGATGTTGGCTTTCACTACGAGACGTATTGAGAGATCAGCCCATTTCGCACTCTCTCATATACGCTTCACTGCTCAGTAGGATAAAGGTTTCAGATAGATATTCGTAAGATAATATACATACTGCATTGTTGGGAAGGCGAGATGGGCTGATCTCAGCACTCGTAACCACATCAAAGCCCCGCCTCAAGGATCGGGCTTGATGTGCTGAGATGAGCCCATCTCACCTTCCCAACGATGCAGTATGCATAGTTATAATAAGCTTCATGGTCGTATGAATGCACTACATGGGACATTTTAAATACAATTCATCGTCTGAAAAGTGCCATAATCCATGACAACAAGGAGGTTATAAGCTTCCATTTCTAAGATAATACTTGGTGGTCATTTTTTTAAATCGGGAATTATTTTATTTTACATTGAGGTTAGAATTGCGACAGCAATTCACATCCCAATGTGGATTAAAATGTAGGATTAAAATTCACTAACACTAGATTTGCTACTGTCTGACCCGGCTCAGATTTGCATGTTTATCATATTTACACCAAGGTCACTGGTAGTGTGTGAAACCCTCAGACAATTCAATCGTTCCCTCCGGAGGCAATCGTGGAGGACACAAACATCGCCTCAGTTACGGGCCAACGTCGTCCGACGTTGGCCCAAAACTGAGGCAATGTTTGCATTTTCTAAGACGCTGGTGCGAACAGTAAACAAGCCGGAGAGTAAAAGCTGCAATTTGGAAGACACCCTGGTGAATGGAAGGAATACTTAACACCTACTTGGTAATTCCACTTTGTCCCGCAGCGTAAATAGATCAAACAGGCAATCAATAAAACCAGTAAACATAGACACGTTTGTCTTATTAATTTGTCAGATTGATCTAGGATTTCCACGTTCGAGTGCTATCATATGTAAGTCTGATCTCAATTGAAACTAAACACGTTATTGCAAAATGACTTATTATAGGCTATGCCGACGAGGTAATTGCAGTCATTTGTAATGTACTTTGAGGTTGATGTGCTTCAATATAGAATGAATGTGTTCTCTTTGTCGGTGTATTGTATTTCGATATAAAACTTTCATAGAGGAAAGAAAAATCACGATACGGTTAAGTTGATTTGCGAACCTCCGAATCGATATCGGAAAATGAGAAACAGCATAACAAGATTACGTGAGAAAGAGATGCCGTGATATGCACAATACGTTGACACAGCTAGTGTTCTCGTAGAGTCGAAGCAACTAACCGTTTTGCTGTTTAGGGGTATTTCTGATTAAGGCCTCTTATCAACCAGCTACTTTCTACTTATTTTTATTCAACTTGATTTGTGAATTGCTGTCCCTATTCCCCACTCAACTTGAATGAAAAGGGATCAATTGATCAAATTAGTGTATTATCTAAAATGAAAGCTCAGAACGTCCTCATTCCGATGGATTTTACCACCTTTTATTGATTATTACAACTGATACCATGTGGTGCAGATATGCGACGAGGGGCTTAGGCCTTTAACCGCCGATCCTGATTAAAAAAAATTAATTAGCACATTAAACAACAGCTGTTGAATATGTTAAAGATAAAACGTAGCACAAGTCAAAACTGTTCACCTCCAAAAAAATGGCGGTTAACCCTTTGAGTGCGGGCGACGCTTTTAAGCGCATTCATACTGTTTTTCCACAACTAAAATTTAACAGAAATTGAACAAATATGCATGTATAAATCTTGAGTAAAGCCTCCATTGTGAAATTTAGCACGTTTAATTTTTAAGTGAGGAGGTATTTTCCTTTCATTTGAAGTTGGCAATTGCGTGAGCAATGCCAACTTCAAATGAAAGGAAAATGTTAAGTAGTAATGAAGCACTTAAAGAGTTAAAGGGTTAACCTTTTTCCTGCTGAATTGTTTGTTACCACTTTTATTCATTTTAAGCTGGATTTGATAACGCAGTGTCCAGGCTCAAATCTGGAAAACATGTGGAATCATGAAAACAACAATAACTTTTGTCACTTTCCAAATTGAATTAAATAACATATTTAATCAATTTGAATCGAATTTATTTGTCGCAAAAGATCTTGAAGACGCATAATAAAAATGAGAAGATAAGAATAACGTCCATCAAACACCACTCACCCTGCCTCTGAAGCGACGGTAATTCTTTCTAGGCGGCTCCTTGCTTTTATTGAAAAAGCCGATACTCATGAGAAGCAATGCTGCCTTATCTCTCTTCTCTTGTTGGGTCGCCATGTCTACTGTCAGAATAGAGTGTCTGTCCCAAGGTGTGCCGCTCCACAACAGGGGTTAGCGTTATCCGCAGCCACGACAAACACCAACTGTGTAGTCAAATCAACAGTCACTGGGTAGAGCTGGGCTACTGCCACTTGTGATTGGGCGACATTCTTACAGTCAATATCCCTTGAACTGGCCTGTGTTGTGTGCTGAATACTGCGGTGGTCACTGTAGGCGTGTCCAGAAAACTGATCCTAATGACTCTATGTCACTCCTACACTCTCCCTCCGCTGAGTGATTAGTCCTCAGCCACACGGTGTCTCAACAAATACTTGTTGCGGCAGTGACTTCTACGATCCTTATGACAATGCCGGATTTATTCTGGATGCAGCTACCAGGCGCATGGGCAACATAATTCGAGTTGCTGCTTGTGTAGGAGACCAATACCAGGGGTTTGTAACGTGAGAGGTGGCTCCTCCTGCTGTCCGGGTGGCCGGGTGTCCGGGTGGCTGGGTGGCGTCCGCGACCAGTACTAGCTCAGATCCGTCACACTCTGTGTCATTCTCATTTTCTCCATTAGACGTTGTTAGGCTGGATCATTGGTTCACACGACAGCAGACCAGACGCAGGGGCGCAGGATCAGATGCAGGAGTGTACGAGCAACAGCAGAATATATGCCATCAGAAAGGGCATCAACAGCTAAATCAGTGTAACAGCACAAGCAATACCATCAGCAACAACACCAACAGCTAAATCAGTGTAACAGCAGAAGCAATATCATCAGCAACAACATCAACAGCTAAATCAGTGTTAGCAACAGAAGCAAGAAAATACCATGATCAAGGGTATCAACAGCTAAATCAGTGTTAGCAATTGAAGCAGTAGCACCAACAAGAGCAATACATTTAGCAGTAACAGCAAACCGAAGACTTTGCTCCAATGCAGAAGCAATGTTTTACTAGCATCGTAGACGGTGGATCAACATTGCCTCCGCTTTGCTACTACATGTATATAGTATGTTGTCTTGGTCAATATCAAACGTAGTGTAAGCAGCAGAAGAAAGCACTGGTATTTCAACAACATCGAGTACATGAACAACATAAACACCACTAGATATACTATCAGCAAAAGTATCAACAGCTGAAACAATAAAGTCAGAAAAAGAAAGCATTTGTATATCAACAACATCGGGAGCATGAAAAACAACACTAGATATACCATCAGCAATAGTATAAACAGCTGAAACAACAACAACAACACTAGACATACCGTCAACCAGAAAATCAACAGCTTAAAAAAATAAGCATAAGCAGCATTAAGAAAGAATTGACATATCAACAGCATCGATAGCATTAGCAAAAACAACAACAACAACAACAAAAACAACAACAACAACAACAACAACAACAACACTAGATATGCCAGCAGCAATAGTATCACCAACTAAAACAATAATTGTAAGCAGCATATGAAAACATTTGTACCAGCAGCATAGATAGCATGCAAAACAAAACTAGATATACCATCAGCAATAGTTGAAACACTTGAAATAATATTTAAGCAGCATAGGAAGCTCAACATCACCAGAAGTATGATCAGCAGCAAACGCGATGGCATCAACAAAAGCAATAAACATTTAAACAATATAAACCTGTAACTGCAGCATGGTATCCCAACATCACCAGAATCATTAACCTTTTCACTACCATAGATGACGGAAATTTCCGTCGTCATTCGTCAATGTACGTAACCATAAAATGACACAAATTTTCGTCAAATATATACTACATTTATGTATTTTTCGTCATTTGAAGCTGGAAATTGCGTTAGCAATTCCAGCTTCAAATGACGAAAAATGGAACTCCTACACCAGTTAACTGAAGCCTGGCATGCACTCCGGCCTGGAAGTCAGAGTGTTAACAGCAATCGTAAGATACGCAACATCAGAAGGTACGTAAACTCTCAATAGAAACAGCAGCAGCAGATTATGGACACAGGAGAAGCTATATAATCCCACGAGGATTATATGTCTGTAACCAGAATAATGCGCAACTGGAAGATTAAATCCGTATTAGCAAGAGAGAGAGCAGCAATAGCGACAGTAACAGTAGGAACAGTATAAGCAATAATATCTTAGCGGCAACACAGACTGCAGCAACAGTAATGGAAAACAAAAACCAGCCCAAGCAAATAGAAGAGCATCCAATAACACACTGATCTGCAGTGACGCTATGCAAACGCAAACAAGAGTACCTGCGCACCTTTCATTTAGGCAGTTACTGCTATTTTCCTTTGCTCACTGTCGATACCACTGTAAATCAGTGTAAAAAAACAACAACAATGAAAAAATCCATTTTGTCGGTATACGCTGGAGAAATGGGACAATCGTGAAAATCTATATCATCCCAACACACATGAAATGTTGGCCCAACATTGTTTTACTGTTGGACCACCGTTTACGACGTTGGACCAACAGTAAACCAATGCTGTGGCAACGTCTCATGTTTGCTGGGATACCAGGAACCAGAAGGTGTTATTACTTGATAGGTGACTCTGCAGGGACTCTACCACTTTTAGTATCACAAACTATCGTGTCAGATCAGTGGGCCCACTTTTATTATTCGCATCAGTCACGCTGCTTTACGTCCAATGACTGATAATCCGTCCATGTGAGGCAGATGGTCGTCAAAATGTAATCATCGAACACATATGAGCGCCACGTGCGTGTATTTAACGTGGACCAAACCGTCACAGATTGGCCACTCAGTGGTTTTCTGAGAAATAGCGTGTTTCTCCATTCCCGATAGTGGGACATCTTCGCAAAAAGATGGTAGGGCGCTCTGTTTGCAACGTTTTCAATGAAAGATTCGAGCCCAACTAGTGTTTCGATGCTGTGCCCCGAGACAAATCACTTCACCCTCACGCATTTCATTGGTGTGATAGAGATAAGAATGTGTGTTCACAGTCCTAGCGAGTTACAGGGTAGTATGCCACCCGGAGAGTTGAAATGACATGGTAATGAACAGGTCCCGTGAGCAAGTGGTTTTCGAACCAATAACAGACTATAAACAGTACTTTTACTTTTTACTCAGTATCTATCTAGCTAGTCCTCTTGGAGGGCAAGACAAGGTCGGTACATGCACATACATTGTAACTTAAGACAAACAGCAGGATTGTGACATTATGTTATCCCCACATCATATTGTTCAACGTTTTTGCCAACCATATGTGACTAGCTTCTCCTTATGTTTTTCTACCTCCTTTCCCATATTGATCTCGTAAAAAGGTTAGTTGTTGCCTAATATAAGACAAAGGAAATGTCGGGCCGCTCGTGTAAAATATTCACAATCTGAGTGTTGTTATTCTTTCGCCAATCACACAGTTTAGAGTTGTTATCTTCTTACAATCACACAGTTGCTATGTTGTTAATCCTTCGTCAATCAGAAAGTTTAAGGATAGCTATCTTTAACCAATCCGACAACTGTTTATTTGTTGATCTTTCGCTGATCAGACATATGTAGGTTTGTTAATCCTTTGTTTTGAATATTCGCCAACCATTAGAGCGCCAAATTTTCACAAACTTGAGTTATACCACGCTGAAGCGCCACACAGCTTCAAGTGGGTAAAAATATTTAAATTTGCCATTTCGGGTGCCATTTATTCTCAAAACTTTACAATTTGACGATGTTAAAGGACTATTATTAAGAGGGTTTAAAACAGATGCGATCGTGATTAAAGTTTAAATAGCTAAACCTTCACCCTTACAGGGTTAAACCAGACAGCTTCAATCAGACAGCTGACGGCTACCAGATTACTGTCCATGTAAATGAAATGAAATGAATCGGGATTTAGGCCACTTTTGTGCACATACAGGAGAAATTGGGCCAGGAGGATGGTGAGATGAGTGAGATGACACTGCCCTCCAGACACAGGATTCGAAATTCAAACCCTGGGGGTCTGAGGCCAAGCACTACTGTCCATGTACATGAACGAAAATCAGGTCATTTAAATATCGCAATTGATTGACATTAGATCTTAGGCGTCCAATTGGTCGAGACCGCGAGATCGACCAATTGTACGCATAAGATCATGACACACCAATGGAGTATATTCACCAGGTCCCCATCCCAGGCAGCACGATAGATTGACCCAATGTTGGATCAATGTTGGGCCATCGTCTGCGACGCTGGCCCAACATTGAACCAACATTAAGGCAGTGTATCGTGTTTGCTGGGTGTGTCCTGGCTGTATGCAGCGACATACCGGAATCCTAAATCACATGAGAGTGACAATTTGGCAGGAGGACTAAACCAGACATTATTGAGCTGGCTTTAATGCCCCCGTCCAGCAGGCCAAGTCCGTACACGAAAAGCTGCCAGTCTGTCCTACAGAAACACTTCTCACCTTGTTTATCCCCAGGAGACGGGATGCACTGGTAAATTAATCAAAGAGTCCTCAGACACACTCTCACAGTAAATACGTGGCGAAAAAATAAAATCCCGAAACTGTTACCGCACAGTACAGTATCGTGCGTAGGCCTATATGTCGGTATTTTATGTTGGCGAGTTTTGCGTAATAAAAGGCGTTCCAATTCTTTGCTAAAACAGATAAATTGAAATTAGAAGTTTGATAAAATGAATATTTTTAATTGAATCGCCAGTATTATTTGGAACTGCAAATACAAAAAGCAAGTTGTCATTCTATCAGAGCAAATTAATTGCCAGGTCGACTGAAACGCGCAGATGAATTAGTAGTAGATCGACGGTATCACCGCTCCTATCTGAGCCAAATGAAAATTATTTTTATCGCCGCTCCTCATCAATATAAAAGGTTGTGTTAACTTGTTTGACATGCAATTTTCACGTGTAAATATTTTAAAAGTGATTAAGCAAATATGGTCCTCTCGCTCCATTTTTTGCTGACCAAAATTGACGGACCCACTAATTAATTTGTTGAGGCCTTACACCTTTTATTAATTCAGTTATAAAGCGGCGAATGTTTAATGTGTTGGTATTCTCGTATTATTTTCTAATTGATGTGCACTGACGATTTCTTGTCATACACACGATATAAAGACCACATAGCCCAGAGGCAAGGTCAACTGTGTAATATCAATAGCCAGGAAATGGTAATCCTTTGGTGCCAGGAAATTCTAGAAAGTTTATTACAGCCAGGTGTAATCCAGACGTGATGGGGGAGATATGTGGCAGAGATTAGGCAGTGTAAGTATTAGTAATGTGTATAATTATTATGTTAACAAAACATGTTTTGATATGATCAAACAAAAACTTTACCAGATACATCAATAGATACACCAATCGATGATAATTATTTTAGCAATTTAAAATAAAATTACCCGACTGTTAATCTACAAGGCGTATTTAGATTTTTTGACAACCATGACTGAAAGTAGGTGGTGGGCTAGTTCCTTCAAAGTAGTTTTGAAAACAATAAATACAATAGACAATCAGATTTAAAATATATACGATACCTGATCATTCAAATCAACTTTCACAATTCTAGTGAATTACAACGAAAATTTCCAAACAGGTACTTTGAGATGTGTCAACACTGTACTATTGATGTCGTTCTAAAGTATAAGGTAGCGAATAATTCTCAACATCTCAGTAAAGAAAAAATAATTAACGGTTGTGTAGTTGTGGAGTAAGATTCATTTGTCCCAATATTACAAGTTAGCTCATTTAACGAGAAAAATATGAAACCAAAACTTGTATCGTCACATACAGGCGTATTTATATTCCAGAATTCAAAGTAATTACAATACACAGCAATCCCTATCGTGGTACTTCAATTAAGATCACTAATTATGGTATTAGTCAAGAATGTGTGAATATCGACTGAAGACATACAATTACCACTAGCCACAATTATGCGAGAAAGAAAGTCCCTTATGATCGATACTTGTCTAATGGCAGGACTGAGTAATGGGGGGGGGGGGGCTTTCTTATATGGGAAGCAGTATTCATGTAATGGACCTTGGTGAATAATCATTACAGTATAAACATGATAACTGCGGTCATAAAATACTGAGTAAAAGTAAAGCAATTTAGGATATCATTTACTGCACAGAAAACCTATATTGTTTGCGGCCTATAAACCCATGTTGATTTAATGTTGGCCCAAAGTCTGCGACGCTGGCTCAACATTGAATCAACATATATTCAATAAAATACTAATAATATCAGCAATGATCAGTAAAGTCCTCGCAGCTAACACGAGACGTGTGCCCACTGTTGACTTTATGTTGGTCCACAGTATACTATGCTGGTCCAACATGAAATCAACATTGGGTGAGCGTCTCTTGTCAGCTCGGTCGACACTTTCCCAGTCGCGGCATCTGGATCAGTAATATATTTCAATCTGCAGTTCTAAATTGAAAGTGTCAAATATGATACATTTGAATAAAACTATGTCGCGATAGATTACCACCTTCGTGATTTGTGTGAAAATAACTCTTCTCAATCAATCAATCAATCAATCAATCAATCACTTAGCATTCTGTGGCACCTGAATCACCAGAGGATCGAGCTCGGAGGCGCATAACTTCTTAGCATGAATAGGGAGCCTATTTTAGGGAATATCTGAGTATAATTGATATCTGAAAGCTCAGAATGTCCTAAATGTGATGGATTTTATACAAAATATCCCAGCAAATGTAAGACGTTGAACCAATGTTGGTTTAACCCTTGAAGCGCTGGATTATTTTTGTAAAAAAATATCGCAACCAAAGGGTTTTTTCAATGTGAAATCATCATAAAAGGCTTAGTTAGCTCTTTCTGATTCATTTGAATACCCATGTTATGGGTCCACGGCCATTAGAAATGTGTTGATTCTTACAGCGCGGGGAGCGACTTTAGTCGTCAGAATCTGACGTCTACAGACGTCAGATTCTGTCGACTAAAGTCAATCCCCGCGCTGTAAGGGTTAAATACGCCCACCGTCTACGAATCTGGACCGACATTAAACCAACATCTGGTCGACATATTTTGTTTGCTGCATGGGCTGGTACATAAATGTGATAGTAGAGCCTAAAGGATTAAATTCACAGAGGGGGTGTGGTGCATTGCTAGATCGCCTGACTATCACGCCAATCACGCTGGTACCCCGGGCTCCATCCCCGTTGGTCCTACGTGGGTCTGTCATCGAAATATCATTGTTTCTCCCCTCCCAATGTGACCAGGCGATCACGCTAATGGCGGCCTCATCGAGGATGGAACCAGTGTATTGTCAGTAAATTCACACAGAGCTCCGCGCTGCAGTATTTCCAGGTTAAGTTGATAGTAGAATTGAACCATTGCATACTAAATAAGATGTGATAGTGAGGGCGGCCTGAATGGGAACGCCGCGAATTTAATTTCCAATAGAGAAGCATTCGGCTTACACTTATACAGATAAATGTGTTTTCATTATTAAACTTGACGTGTCACCGATTGGCATTACTTGTCTAGAAGCGAAGAACGACTGCCTCGCAATCTTGTAAAATAAAACGACGTGGTTAATAAACGTAAGACAAGTTAATGTGGCACCATGTTAACTTAAATGGGTCACCTGAGAAAACCTTCAAACTTCGCAGCAAACAAATACGCTGAATTTAAGATGGTCCAATGTTGAGCCATCAAAGAGCCACTGTGTTGTCTTTCAGCGAGGGGACCGACCTTAGACGAAGACGCCAGATTCTGACGTCAGAAGAAGGACACCGCACTGAAAGAATTAAAACATTTCTAAAGGCCGTAGACCCATAACCACCCACTGTAGACTTGTCATTCAGATACACTTTCTAACATGGTGTCCTGCTTTCTAAAGAGTCGTCAGCAAACACCTATGACGACCAGAGTTTTCAAATAGTTAGATATGCCAAAAGTGTTCTTTTTTGTGTAAGTATCCCATGAATCTCTGCTGTACCACATTGCAAACACATGTACGAGTTGAGATCATGTTGGTACCTAAAGTGAGATAGATGGCTGCTCAGGTAATAAACTACCGAGTTGAAAACAATTCTAAAAATACATTATCGTCCAATAAATCAATTAACTTTTTCACTTTCTCAAATATTGTCATCCAAATCTCAGATATCCACCAAAGTATTTTGAGAAAGTTTCCTGCTTTCCAAGAGCAAGTTAGAAAGCCGTTAGAAAGCAGGCCACCTTCTTTTTGGTGGATGTCGTAGATTTGGAGGACAATATTTGAGAAGGTGAAATCATGATTTGATTTACTGGACAATAATGTATTTGTAAAAATTATACGGTAGGTTTATCCATGTTAAAATAACTCAACGAAAGTGTCCATGTTCATGCCGATATTTCGTGAGCAGCCAGGTGGTACAACATATATTCATAGCATACACGAACAAAAAATAGACCACTTTTAGCATTGCTAAATATGCGACGACTCTTTACAAAGATATGTTAGAAAGAGTGTCTTCATGACAAGTCTACAGAAGGGGCTAACACAGGTATTAAAATGAGGCGGAAAGAGCTAACTAAGACATTGATGATGATTTCAAATTGATAACAATGTTCGTCTCCATGGTTTATACAAAAGTATTTCAGGGTTGTAAGTGATAACATACTGAGCAATGACTTTTTTGTAGCAAATAAAATAGGATTAGATATCAAATTAGTACATTAAATTCTGTGTAAATAAAACATAATAAAGTACGTGCCATCATATTGTTATCGTATTCTGCTACTTTATTATTGGAAACAAAAACACAGTGTATGTTCAAAAATGGTTGTTTCGTAATACACAGTGCACTTCAGACGCTGGCCCTTTTCAATTATTTTTTATATCGGTGTATGTTATCATATAAGCTTGTATCATATCTATGCAGTCCGCAAATTTTAACGTTCTTAATATATTTATTTTTTGTCTTTTTTTTGCGTTGATACATAGACTATTCTCGTATTTGTCCGCTTCTCCCTCCGCATTACTGTTACTATTTATTGATTGACGTTTTTTCATCTCTCTGTCTTCCCCGCGACGTATGCAGTTTTTCAGAAACATTATTTTACTTTTTTGAAGGGTGGCCAGCATGGAAGCGGCTTGGCAAAAGCCTTATGCAGATCTCCTTTGCATTTGTATTATTGATTGTATACATGTAGGAATTGAATTAAATTGAACAAAAACACAGCATGGGATCAGCTTCTCGTATTTACAAACCCTGGCTATTGTATTCAGGATATCATAAATACAATGGCCAGGGCAGTCATTTCAACAGGGGGTCTCGCATCCCTGTAGTTGGGCGGTTGGGTGCAGGATTACTAATAACGTGTTTGGATAATCCAGGCCTGGCGTTGAGTAATGACATTACAAATGGGATTGACAATGTTTACCTGGTGTGACTCTCAGGGGGATTTATACATTTATTACGTCTTCCCTCGACCAGTGGCTAACCCACTGTGAATAATACAACATCGATCCGGATACAGGACAATACTTATTACATTGTCATCCATAGTGTACGTCTGTCTGCCTCACATGTCTGAGTTTGAGTTATGTATGACTCACTAACGCAATCAATTAATCAATCAATCAATCAATCAATCAATCAATCAATCAATCAATCAATCAATCAATCAATCAATCAATCAATCAATCAATCAATCAATCAATCAATCAATCAATCAATCAATCAATCAATCAATCAATCAATCAATCAATCAATCAATCAATCAATCAATCAATCAATCAATCAATCAATCAATCAATCAATCAATCAATCAATCAATCAATCAATCAATCAATCAATCAATCAATCAATCAATCAATCAATCAATCAATCAATCAATCAATCAATCAATCAATCAATCAATCAATCAATCAATCAATCAATCAATCAATCGATAAATCGATAAATCAATCAATCAATCAATCAATCAATCAATCAATCAATCAATCAATCAATCAATCAATCAATCAATCAATCAATCAATCAATCAATCAATCAATCAATCAATCAATCAATCAATTAATCAATCAATCAATCAATCAATCAATCAATCAATCAATCAATCAATCAATCAATCAATTAATCAATCAATCAATCAATCAATCAATCAAACAATCAAACAATCAATCAATCTGGAAAATTATATAAAGTGAAACAACCCAGCACACAACATACGTAGAACCATTTCTGCTTTAATGTTGGCCCACCGTCTACGACGCTGGACCAGTAATAAGCCAACATTAGTTCAACGTCCTGTGTTTCCTGCGAGGTCTCACCGCGATGTGCGATAATTATTATAAAGATTTAAGTATTATTCACTAACTACGCGTATACTGTGTCAAAGTCAAATATAACATGCCACATCATGCATTGTATCTTCAGAAAATTAATAAACCTTACAATGTCACTATTACTTACATTATATTGAGCTTGGTGATATAGTTTATCTCAGCAATTTGTAATTACCCTTATTTAAAGATATCATTAACATATATGGATAATATCTTGTGTTTTGACTCTACTTAACCCTTTCACTACGGCCGTCCTTAGACGTCAGAATCTGACGTTTAATGGCGGCCTCTGCACTGAAAGAATTAAAACAAATATAATGGCCGTAGATCCACAACATGGGTATTCAAATGAAGCGGAAAAAGCTAACTAAGACATTTATGATAATTTCAAATTGAATACAACTTTTGGTCGCAATGGTTTATTTATACAAATATATTTCAGTTTTGTAACGTATAACGGAGTAACCCGTTGCTGTTATTAGAAATCACAAGCATAGAGTAGATTCATCCATCTGGGAAACCACAGGGTTTCGTCCAGTATTTGATCAAACCCTTTCAATGTGAGCGTGATCAATCGATCCTGCTTGACGTGCGGTGATCCCTGCACGAAATATGAACAATTCAGACCGGATCCCAGTCGACCAGGCTGGGATCCAGTCCTCGTCAATTGCTTCAGGTCATTTACATTTATTTTGAGGACCAGTGCTACAGATAAGATGTGTATTCACATTATTACTCAATTAAAAATTAAAAACCTGTATTAAATTCAATACATTGCGTAGCAAAACTGAACATTTTGATTACTCAATATTCAGACTAAACTGTCATTATATAAGACTCAAAATAGATCAATAACCACAATAGTATGTTAACGTCGTGACACTATGTTAGAAGTTAAGTAGTACAAGCAGCTGGAAAAGTCATCAAATGTGGCCTACGCACTAAAATACTAAATTCATTTCACATTGGAGCGCAACGAATATTGTAGCACTCAGTTATGTTGAAAAAACGAGGGGTAATACTCAATATTGATATTAGAAGCTTATGTGTAGCACTGTAGAAAATAATCAGCGTACATTGGTAATGTTGGCACAGCGTCAAACGACGTTGCCCAGCGGTGAACACCGCATTGTTGACTTGCACGGAAGGAGAGGGCATGGTTGTGGCATCTTCCTTATAGCAAGGCTTGACTCCGCGAGGCCTCGCGGAGTCAGGCCTTGCTATAGGGAAAGATGGGTTGTGGTGAAAAGGGTGTGTAAGATGCTGAACAGAGCGATCGATCCAACAGAGATTTAATACATTGAGTACATGTACGTCGTCGGTAATTTCACCTCGTTCTATTTATCAGCGCGATGATTGGTATGTACAGGTTTGATGGTTTACGATGAAAAGGTGTAATGTTACTTCGATTTTTCTTGGAAGCTAGATTGGCCAGATACATATTGCATGAGACGCGGTTGGTCTTGCATCCAAATTCATCAACAATTATTACACTTACAATATATACTTTCAATCATTGTTTTTGTATTTAATGACCGGTTATAAAAATGTAATGTTGGGCGGATATACATGGACTTGTTAAATTGTTCAATACTGGACTTCAATATCAGGCATTAAGTGCAGTGATTTGACATAATTAAACACATGATAATTGCTTACATTTTTACCCTTTAGTCTACATAGTTCTGAACCTAAACCACATCCCGTCAGATTTTTAACGAGTACATTGTATTGTAATTTACGACAACCTATTAACATGTTGACTGTGAAAAAATGGTAAAATATTTAGTCTTTTTTCCGTGGCTTATTTATGTAAATTATATGCACGTTGTCGATTCAGACATGGCAACTAAGTAAACATGACACAATGACTCAACATTTGTTCAATGTTGGCATTATACAAACGTTGAGCCAGTGTTTGTCAGGCTATTGCACTAGGACCATTTCCAAGACGTCGTTGTCCTCAGAGTCTGGTGACGCATTGATCCGTATGAAGAAATATGTCACTACCAGACGTTGGCTGAAAGCTGGGCCAGCGTAGTATGATGTTGACCCAGCATTGAGGCAATTTCTGTTATTTTATGGGAACTAATGACCGGATTGGAATTTACCCGGTGTTTGTTCGGACCTGACTTTATTTGACTTGCGACAAAACACAGCTTCCACCCACGGGACTCTCATTCAGACTGCCATCCATAGCTGCTAGCTGAGCCAGAACCGACACTAGCATGATATCTGAAGTCAATGCATGAATGAATGAATGAATGAATGGGGCTTTAGACCACCTTTGTGCACATACAGACAATCTCGGCGAGGTGAACCAATCCTACTGAGGATGGTGAGATGGTTCAGGGGACACCAGTTGTCTTCCAGACACAGAATTCGAAATACAAGCCTTGGGGAGCTGTGGTCGAGCACGCTACCTATCGGTAACTTAGCCCCCCCCCTCAATACTGAAAATGTACGAGTGGGTAGAGTAAAAACATTTTGTTTCTATAAAACCTGAAAAACAGAGCGTGAGGGGGGGAGGGGGAGTTGGGTGAACCCGCAGGCTCTGACTTGATAGGAGTTCGGCGTGGCACTACACGAGGGTTCCCAATAGTCACCAGGGTAGCGTTTCACTAAGCGATCTTTAAGGCAAAAACGATCTTTAAAACGCCAAATCCTCCTTAAATAAAGATTTATCCTTAATTAAAGAGTTGACTGTTTCACGAACAATCATTAAGGAGTGATCTTTAAGTGACCCGTTTCACTAAAGATTTTTAAGGCGAAATCTTTAGTTATAAAGACGAGATTTAAAGAGTGGTCGGGAGCACTCTTTAAACAGTTAAAGACGATGGTTAACATATGTTTATTCATGAATTTGACTCTGTATTTTATCATTTGCTTAGAAAACGACAGCGCATCAATGAGAAAAGTTGTAGGCCGTATCAGATGTTATATTTTTTTTTGAATTAATTACTTGTTTTACTCAGTTTCGCTGATTATCTACAACATTGATGTAGGCTACTCTAGGCCTACTGTTTATACCTATTCAACTCTAGAATACATGTCTATAGCGATCTAGAATACTTGATTCTAACCTAACCTAAACAAAGCCTCAGTTATGTGGCAGTAGCTGGTAGATATATATGCCTAGTATTTCTACCCAGACATTGTACAAGTTTCGTTTGTGTACAATAATGTGTAGTCTAAGCGTAGCCTATATGGTGCGGTATGTGCTGGTAGGTGAAATATACCATAGGTCCTATATCTCATACAGGCAGGCGATCTACATGCTTGGTTGCCTTTCTCCCAGAGGCTATACAATATAGGCCTAGGCAAATTACATTATAGGGGTGGCGCATTGTAAAGTTAGGCTAATATAACGTATGCCTATAATTGAATTTATAGTGTCACCAGGTAGGCGTCGATAGGCCTACCTTTATATTTACTAATAGGCCTACCCTGTGCTCTTGTCCTGTCACGGTCTGACGCACGGTCCAACGAGATTGAAATAAATTTACTGTTATTCAACTTGATCTGAATATAATTAGGCCTAGAGTGTAGAAATTACGTTATTTATTATTATATTTTAAATATCCTTAATATTATCTTAAAACTTGACTGACTTAATTACATTTAAAAACAAAGAACCTAGGCCTATTGGTAGTGGTTCATTATTCTATGGTAGACTACACGTGCTCCGGTGAATGTTTACAGAACATTGATGTCATGCACCTGTCGTCAGATTGGTCAAAAACAACGGATGTTGTGGTGTATCCTGTGATATGATGATCGTGCATAAATTATTCGGCACATGGCGATAAAGATTAAGATACAAGGTAAAGATCGCGTTAGTGAAACAGTCTGACAGAAATATCTTTAGAACACTGCATGATCTTTAGTCTAAGGATATTCTTGCCTAAAGATCAGTGAATGTTAGTGAAACGGGCCCCAGAGGCCTATAACCCTTCTGATGTTGGGACATAGACGTAATATCAAGCATGTTTTAACATGTCCATTCACCGAAATTGATATATTAGCTTGCTGTAGATGCTCAGCTTATCAAAACAGTCAATTTGACAGATGCTTTTTTCATAAATATACATATTTTTCATTCTTTTTGAAGCTGGCAATTGCTAACGCAATTTCTAGCTTCAAAAAACGAAAAATAACGAAAAAAAAGTATTTGAACAGCACAAGCGTTAAGCATTAAATTATAAGTACCAATTACGATAATAATCTATTTTAATATATTAAACGGTGTTCATTCCAGTGCTATATTAGAAAATACAGCACTGGTTTAATTTATAAGGTGTGAGCTTTCATGTGAACACCTCATTCATTGAACATGTGCTGTATTTTGTCATATAGCACGAAAATGACCAAAGGTTGCATTTTCTCGCATGATTAAGTCACACATGACATAAGTGCGCTATATTGCAGCTCGAAATACTAGAGCATGAGGGTGATATAGGTTGATTCCGATATACATGTATATATGCCTCACAGACAAAGCCCACTGCACGTAGTGTGAGAAAACTATGTCTCAGATCACAGTCAGATGTAAAAATACTTGGCTTCCGATTTAACCAACATAAATTATTTTCACTTACTTGAAAATGTGGCTCGCACCAACTACGAGTATACGACGGCAGACAAAAACCGTACCGTTTATATTGTACAGCTCCTTGTCGCCTATGATTCGTGTTAAAGTACACCCCCACCCCAACATTTGAGCATTTTGAAGCAACATGCCTGCAGCAAACCATTTGCCCACGTAGAGTTCGTATTCTGGAAATTGAGAAATCTACATGTAGTCCTATATCAGAAAATAACACCGTATATCTATGTTTTCTTCCTTCATAAACAAACAAATATCAACAGTGAAAACACTTACAATTCGGTAGATTCGGACCATGGCTTAAACAGCGATGGATTCCTCAGCCTCTTGCTTTTAATCTTTATTTGTTGAAGAAAGCGTTTTTATTACTGAATTCGACACGTTACATTTCAGTCAGGATGTCAATATTGAAAAAAACCAAGCACAAAATCAAATATGAAGCCTGGCCGTGCATGATTGAAAATATATTGATGGGCGATATTTTACAGACGCATTTAGATAGGGTTATGCAAGCGAACTGTTTACATTATTATCAAACACCAGATGCTCATTTAGCGTTTTTTCAATGCCGGGCCAACGTCAGAGACGTTGTTCCAGAATTGAGCAGACATTGTTCTGACGTGTGATTCTTGCTGGGTGCGCTGGACCATCTGGCACACAGCTGACTCTCCATAGCCCAGGAAACACAAGACCTTGGCCCAATGTAGGACCTTGTAGGACCTTGGCCCAATGCTGGGCCACCGTCTGCGACGATGGCCCAACATTGACCCAACATTGGGTAAATGTCTTGTGTTTGCACTGAAGAAGGGTCTACAAGCTGCACCAGGTCACTGGGTACTGTACTGGAGAGCACAGCGCGTGGCCTTGAAAGAAATTAACGTCGATACATTGGTAATTTTAGCTCGACGAAGCCGCCATTACCGTGATCGCCTCGTCACATTGAAATGCGAGAAACAAGGATGTTTCTTAGAAAGACCCACGTAGTATCAGAGGGGATCGAACCCGGGAATGACTGCCAGTCAGATGCTTTACCAATGCACCACGTACGTCCTGCACTGACGTAACTGGTTTGTTAGTAGCCCTATTGTTGTTAGTTGGTCTTAAGGGTTAAAGGCGCCGCCTGTCACATAGGAGCTGTTTGCTTTCCAGTGACCTGTTCTGAGGCGATGTTAAAATTTGACTCTCAAAAGGATGAATTATAAAATGTATTCGCTGCCCCGAAGTTATCTGAGCTACATGTAGCCCATTAATCACCATGGCACATTTATTCACAATGCACACGACCTATATTTAATATAATCATTATGAAAGGGAAATAAAATAAGCATATATTGATCTTTCGTCAGCTCATTAGAAAAATCTTCAACCCATTAAGATGGGGGACGTTTGGAATTATGTTTTAATTTCAACTTGCTATATTACACTCGCGGATTTTAAAAATACTTTGATTTTCCTTCTGGTGAGATTTGCAGCAGCAACTCACATCTAATGGTGGATGACGCTAAACAGTTGCTAAAAAGGCAAGGGAATCTTATTGATATTATCATTGATACAATGCTTTATTTTATTCCAAACAAAAAACATATCCTGGAGAAATGATAATTCTATTATTTATTTCATCGATAATTCTTTTCTTCGACACATTCTCACAATATCGGCTGAACGTCGAGCTAAGATTTCCGCTCATGTGAAACAATCTATATCTAGTACGATGCCGAACCGACATCAAATCAACATTGGGTGAACGTATCGCGTTTGCTGAGTATCAAGTACTCTGCACAGCCAAAAGGCAGTATCTGCTTACTTTGCAAGTAAGCAGATACTGCCTTTTGTCTTTGCACGCAGTGTAACAGAACTAGATGGACACTCTTGAAAAGCAAAACTAAATCACAGCACACCACGGCAGATGCCACCTCATTTAGCTGCCCGAGGTGCCGACAGTACTGCAGGGCAAGGGAAAACAGCAGTAACTGCTTACTTTTAAAGTGCGCAGCTACTGCTGTTCGTCTTTGCATGGCAGAGCAGCTCACTGGTGAAAACAAGCACATTAGTCGATACTATACAGGTACTTATGGCTGCCATTAAGCGGTCTTACCAGCCATCAACTGAGGTAATCAATATGTCCTGAAGTCTCTCTAAATAACTGTACATCTATATGCGTGTTCTGTAATGCTCCTGAAATGGCGGAATCAACCAAACGGAACTGAATAACACTTCACAACTTCTCTGAGAAGTGCTGTAAAAAGTAGAATCCATGCTGAGTGGTGAAATAATGACAATGTTGGAGCTGACATGTCAACAGAATTCAACAGAATTACAATTGAAATTGTGTCTGGTATAGTGAGAGGCTTCACAGAGGCCTTTATAATATCATAGTTTAGCTGGAAATGAAATAATTAATATCATAGCCACAAATCACCACAAACAGGTTCTCTGCCTACCCGTGCAGTCGCTAGGATTCGTTTGATATACATTGTATAATGGTTAATGTGATGACTGCCCAGCTGTGTAGTTAATTATGTTAAAGCTTATTAGGCCAGGTAGACAGCCATGGCAAACACACAACCTGATAGGTCATTATTTCTACAAACCTTAGCCCTTTCAAGCCTGAATTAACCATTGTCATCTTCATCCACTACAAGCCGCGAATTGCTGTCGCAATTCTTGACTTGTAGTGGATAAAGATGATTAATGTGGGTGACATTAAAGAAAATTGCCATGTATTGGTAAACCAGCTTCTTGGAAATTTTCATTCTAAAACATTTAGTTGTGGTAAAAAGAAATCTGTTTTCAGGGATTTAAAATGATGCTTTGATGCATCGTGAGGGCTTAAAGGGTTAAACAGTCAACGTACTGAAATGTAAAGGCAAATAGTAGTAACGGCTTCCTTTAGCCCCTGTGTTGTTGGAACCGTATAAATATATATATATACGATTTCAAGCATGTTTCAAACCAAGATAAATATATCACTTAATTTGATAAAAAATGTTTTTGGTAAATGCTTAATTAATCCAATAATTAAATATGGGAAATGTCTATTTTTCATAATTATAAAAAAAATCGTCAAGTGAAGCTGGAATTTGCGTGTTCTTTGTACAACAGTTTTCAACTTATTTTTTTTCATTTATTATAAGCACATTAAATACCAGCTTTTGAACATGTTAAAAATAAAACGTGACATCAATGGGCGAGATTTCAAAATCGATGACGTCCATTTTGTCAAATCTGAATTTTTTTCACTCACTTGAAGTTGTGGATCGCGTCAGCGAGACACAACTTTAAGCGGGTGAAAATTCCAATTGATTAATTTGGCGGTTAAAGGGTTAACTCTTTGAGCTAAGCGCGATTGTAATTGTTTTCAATCCGTCTTATTAGCCGATTGAATCATTGATATTGGTAATGAACTGTTTGCTTAAACATCACAAATTTGCAACTTGAAGCTGTGGGTCGCGGTACCGAGACACACCTTTAAGTGGCAGACCGTAGATAAACAAAGGGCTGATGATCAGACATTAGCTATCGATACAGTCGGCGACTGATTGTTGACTCGGATGTTTTTGTTGCCCCAAATAGATTCCACAGTGTCTGACACTGTGAGAGATATTCTCCTCATTATTGACGAAATCGACGTAAGTAGACGTGATCTATTGTGGCAACATAGGGCACGCAAGACATTTTAATGCAATTATATGAACAGAGCAAAACAGAAGTTTAAAGAACCGGAACTCCGATCTATAAATAGGCATGGAGCACTGTTCAATATACAACATACAATATTACACAAACTTGACAAAATTATGTTGCAATAACGAAATTATATATAAGAACATGTATAACATGACATACATACACAAAAGAAAGTATTAACGTATTAGAAGATTCTTGGTATATATAACAACATAGACGTACTTAAAATAAAATAAAATAGTTATGTAAAAATTCATAATCTAATATTAAAATAGTTTACAAATCGTGTTAGAAAGTGTTCGCTAAATCTTGATAAGGACCCGAAAATTAGAAAACAGGTATATTATTATATCCGTATGTCTGAAAAGAAAGGGCAGTCTGAGATAAAATGATATTTGTGTCCTCACAGTCATACGATGAAATTCCTACTGATTCAGTCTCATTATTTCCACATGACTGCCATAGGCCTATCTCAGGTGGCCTCTGTAAAATACGACATAACTATAATCGCATGTTTACTGTTACATGTGATATGTCATTCCTAGCAACCCCAAGCCATTGACCCGATGTAGAGTCAAAGTTGAGCCAGCGTCGTAGACGTTGGGCAAACATTAAATAACAGTTGAACCTCCTCATATTTTCTCTGATTTTTTTTGGAGGGGGGGTAACGGTAAACTAATTCTGGCTTGATGTTGGCTGATCGTCTACGCCAACATGCATTGGATCAGCAAACACAAAAAGTTGACTGTTGTTGGACCAATGTTGGGACAACGTCGAGCATTATCCCAGTAAACACAAAACATTTGTATAACATTGTACAATGTTGGACCAACGTCGAATACGTTGGTCCAACGATGTTCAAATGTTATACAAATGTTTTGTGTTTGCTGGGATCTAGCATCCCAGCAAACACGAGACATCAACCTTTGGTCGATGTCTCGAGTTTGTTGGGATATAAGGTGGAATGCTGTGTTTGCTGAGACACACATCCCGTCATATATTGAATTAATTAACTACAGAGACGATGTATCCTGGCTTAATGCACCTATATATGGACTGATAATCAAGCAAGTCAGGTGACTATTAGGCCTAAGTGCAAAACAGAAGAAAGCGAACTGATGAATTCGCTGAGATTATATTAGCTGCCTGTCTGTTTATCTCACTCACTGTTGCCGATATTGTCGTTAGTGTTTATCCTTTCTTTTACATGTTATGCTATGTTAATTTTGATGTATAGATACTCATTTCATCCCCAATAACTGTGATTTGACCTGCTAATAAAATCGTTTTTTAGAAACAGAAACGCCTCTAGTGGTGCGTAGCGCTTCTAAGGTAAACCCCACTAGCCCCCCATGTATTTTATAAAATCCCAAATACAACACCTCAATTTAAAGATCAGGACGACCTTAGGCTTCCTATTATGGATTTTATTTTTAGCGTATGATTGTTTTTTTTACAAAATATGTCATGGCACAGTTTGTGGGGCATAAATGCGAAGAGAGGGTAAGAATTTTCAAAATTCAGAGTTCCCTCCCTGATAAAAAAAAATTAAAATATTTATTATGGCCGTAGATCGATAACAGGTATTCGAATGAAGCGAAAAAAAAGATAACTAAGACATTTATGATGACTTCAAGCTGAAAAAAACCTTTAGTCTCCATGGTTTATACAAAAATATTTCAGCGTTGTAAGAGTTAACCTACAAGCAAAACCAGGTAGACAGATCGTCGCCTCGGAGCTAAAGGATCCTATCTGACACTCGTCAGAGTGGCAGATAGGATCCTTTAGTGACGAGTGTCAGATAGAATCTTTTAGCTCCGAGGCGACGAGATGCGACGATGAAATCAATGATCCAGTGAACACCACAGAGCTCTGACTAGATCCGCATCCATTGAGGTAGGGGGGGGGGGAATAAAAAATACATACTCGCTTCTATGTAACAAATGTCTAGCAGATGCCAATGTTTACCTGTTCACAATGATATTCAGAACACGCTGTACTATATCTATGCTTGAAACTAAACATGCATCTTGTTTAGCATTTTGAGATGTAAAACTTCCAGAATAAACAGACTTTATTGAACCGAACTCCACACAATAAACCGTCTCTATTGTGAGCCAAATCTTTTGTTTGCTATTTTAGATATATAGAAATGAGAAGAAAGAATGAACGATTGGCATTAGTTATTTAATTATACCCTTTGAACGATAATGTGACATTGATTTCGCTTTTCTTTTACTCAGAACTTGGAACTATATGGCAATCTATGGAACTATACCAGCAAATATGAGACATTGACCCAATGCTTTTTTAATGATGGACCGCTATATCCGACGCTGACCCGACATAAAAAGCATTGAGTGGAAAATCCATGCTGATAATGACCCATAGGATCAGGAGCATGCTCAGCTAATTTGATAACTTTATAAGGTCACATCACAAAAGCCGGTTATTGCCTTCTGATTGGTTTCTATGCCTCATTGAATACTCGCTCTATGATTTATACAAACGGCCGGTTATTAACAAAACGACGGTACAGATTATTCCGAAGAGGAAAATGAATTAGAAATACAGCAATTCAAAACTGTAGAGATCGTCATAGCTTTCTGAAAAATATTGTTATGGAAATGAATAATAGTTATTGTGTCGTGTTAGGAATGTCTTTTTAATGTAGTATTTTCACAGAAAGAGTCCTTCTCTGGCTCACAGGTAGCTTTCTTGTCCTATATCTATAGAGAGGGACGTGACACTTTTCTTTGCTGCCCGTCGTGTGGGTTCAATCCCGGTTAGGTGCACGTTTCCAGAGAAATATCATGTTTGTTCACTCTCAACGCTGGCACATACTAGTACATATTCTTGATACTACTGGAATGACATAATATCGAGTACATTCTTTCTATACCCAGCAAACACGAGGACTTCATCCAATGTTTTTTCAATATTGGCCCATCGCCTACGGCGCTGGTCCAACATTGTAAAAACCTTGGATGAAGTCCTCGTGTTTGCTGGGTAGTGCACATTACCGTAGGCAATTCTTCACACTCGAGCACGATCAGATTACAAGTTACTGCCGAACCGCAGTCAAGTCAAAAAAATATTTTCGTTTACAACCCAACCCCCAACCCCTCACCACACAATTGTTTTGAATTAGGAACATGTCTGAGACAATTTCAGACATGATGCAGGCTACTTCATAATTATGATGAAAGTACCTCTCTTGGTGTAGTGTCAAAATATACATACCGCGAATTGTTCATCGTGTTACATAGAACACATTACCTATATATGAAAGAAAAGCGTTTTGATTGGACATTTTAAATTAATTGATAATATATTCTGAATACCCCCGTTAGCCTACTTAAAGCGTGATGTAACTATTTAGTGATACAACAATGTGAAGTACATCAGGGCAGAACTTGTCACAGACATGTTCTTAAGCCAGTTTCAGCTGTCAAAACCAATGTGTGTGTGCGGGGGGGGGGGGGGGGTGTTGAACAAAACTATGTTTTGGTGACCTGGCTTCTGGACTAAATACTGTAGGGAGTTTCTGTAACCGAGAGGTAGCATGCTCGACCTCGCACCACCAGGGTTTGAAATGTTCTGGTAACCTAGCGATATGAATTGATGCCGCAATTCCCATTTCAAGCTGACTTAAAATGCCATGATTTTATACAATATCAAAGAATAACAACTCAAGCGAAAGTAAAGAACATCCTTGTTATGGTGTGTTATATGGTTATTCAATGAATTGTATTCAAAATATATCATGTGGTGCATGAGCGCGACGAGGGAGCTTAAAGGGTTAAAAATCTCGTAAACGAGAGATGAGAACACCTTATATTTAGGACCCATGTTTATGTCTTTATACGACGGGCAGCTCTCAGTTTCTGAATCACTCATTGTATTATACTCGTTAACCCTTTGACTTGCAGGCCGGGGTGCATACCAGGATCCAGATATACTGGTGTAGGAGTTCTATTTTTCGTCATTTGAAGCTGGAATTGCTAACGCAATTTCCAGCTTCAAATGACGAAAAATACATAAATGTAGTATATATTTGACGAAAATTTGTGTCATTTTATGGTTACGTTCATTGACGAATGACGACGGAAATTTCCGTCATGTATGGTAGTGAAAAGGTTAAAGAGATCCATGTGGATATCTTTTCTGTGTGACGGTTTTGATCTCCAGACAAAAATGGTAAATGAGCCATCTTAGGACCAAACTACTTACTTCTATTTTTATTCATCTTGAGGTGTGAATTGCTGTCGCAATCCCCATCTCAAAGTGAATAAAAAACCTTGTTTTTGCGATACGATATATGTGTAATATCTCAATTTAAAGAACTACCTTATTATGATGTATTTTTAATTTTTCATTCAATGATTTTTTTTCAGAATATGTCCCCAGCGTAACAACTGAGATGAGGGAAAGACATTATATCTAGGTGTTTATGAGACTAGCAGCATCCAGTATCTGGAGCAGTCATGGCGTTCTTCTCGTTATAAAGATCCGCGTGGATTAGTATCTAGGCGATTGTTTTTTCTCAGCAGGTCTGGATATGAGGACTGCGGGCATACTTCTGGCGCATATATAGTCACGAAAGATGAACATAATAATATGTGTTATGTGTTATACGAATAATAACACATAATTAGAGCACGGTGTGTAATATGATATTATAAGTACACCACGTTGCGAAATTAAACAAAAACACAATCATGCTTGTTTGAGCAATTACTCTGCTTCACAGGGCAGCTGTACAAAACGCACAATTATTGTGTTAGTTCTTAACAAATCTGCCTTTGCCATAATTACACAGCGTCAGCTGGGTGTGAGGTAATTATCGAAAAAAACATGTGACATTTCAAAAAACATGGATAACAATATCAGACGTAAATAATATAAACAATAGTCATTCATATTCACGAGATTCAGGAAAGAGTCGACATATTTAGCTCGTAATAATGCATTGTCTGAAGCGGTGTAATTTACATTTCCAGAGCTGAAATAGGCTAGACATGCTGTGTGCGTCAAATCATAATAAATATGAGCGGGTGTTAATTGACTGTCTATTTTATGGACAGTTCTGAATGTAAACCTCCATCTCACTCAGCTATGATCAATACTTTCTACAAGTGAGATGCTTAATTTGGTTATCAAAATACGTTGAATTAATGCTGGGCCAGCGTCGCTCGACGTTGTCCCAGTATTCAGCCAGCGTGCTGTGATCACTCGTTACCCAGAAAACACAAAACTGTTGTGTAAGATGTATACAACGTCGGCCCAACGTCTTCGACATTGGGCCAGCATTATATAGATATTATGCAAATGTTAATTCACCAGGATCATTTCGTCGCCTCGAAGCTAAAGGATCCTATCTGCCACTCTAACGAGTGTCAGATAGGATCCTTTAGCTCCGAGGCGACGATTTGTGAGTATTCCATCATCGGAGAAGACAATATAACATCACGAAGCCGTGTAAATAAAGCACAATTCCCCGGCAAAATAAAACAATGTTTTCAACCAAGAGAAAATCTTTAACGATTTATTTATCAGAATTAATTTTCACATTCCAGCAAATTTAATTAAGTTAAGACTGATTATTTTTATATCATTAAACAATACTGCGTTTCCAATTGAATTTAGTCGTGATTGGATATAATAGCTTCAAATAAAAAAAATGATTTTTTATTGGAATTTCGATGATTTCCCAGTCAATTCTATTCTCTAGTCATGCGGCGACTACCCTGATTTTCTTTTTACATATAGTAGATCTTTCAGAAGTAATAGCATTTGACATAATTATAATGTAATTGTGAGACGAAGTTAATCATGTTGATGGATTTATAGAGGGGTGTCTTTAACTACAGGTTATGGTTATATACCCTGATGACATCGTAAGGCTCTGACACAGTGGCCTCCATTTGTAATAGTTCCAATACGACCAATACGAAGTTTACGCCTGCTGAGAATGGCCTAGTTTTCATAGGCACTTGAAATATTCGTCTCAATTCCATGGCATCCGAGTTTTTTGGTAGGCAGCGCGAGTGTCGTTTTTACACAGCTAGCTGTGTAAACAAAATGGCGGTCAGTGTGACTGGGCCTCGCGCAGTAAATAAGTTAGGCGGCCCAGTCATACCGGGTAATGGTTATGGAGACTAACTATAAACTATAGGCCTACATATTTGTGAATGAAATTTTCAGGGAAATGGCAGCATTATTAGCAAATAGTGCATGAAGAAAATGACTAAAATTAGTTGTGAATTGATTACTGGGAAATCATAGAAATCATGAACCACGATTGATGTGAATCCAGGTATAATATGAACATTTCCCATGTACTTAGAATACTGCACTGCAAAGGAAAAAGGCAATATCTGGGATTATTTGCTTATACTTCAAAAGTAAGCAGGTACTGCCTTTGCACGGCAGAATAGCAATGAACAAAGATATGATAGCTAAGGAAATATTATCAACCCTCATGTGATATAGAAGAATATAATATAATATAATATATGTTTAATAAATGGTAATCCTAAAATTTAAAATTATCGACACATTGTAAATCATTATTATTATCTTAATGTTAGGTAATGTTACTCTTTTTTGACTATGATAAAAAAACATAAATTTGGATTTACTTGTGTTAAGTGACAGTCTATTAATTTTCAGCCAAACACAATTTTTTCTAATTCTCCATTTAGCAAAACATTAAAAATGTTCTTATTATCACGACTAATGAAGTCAATTAGTTTTGCTAAAAGTGTACTGTCATCGGCATACGATATCACTTGCATTTGTAAAATTATATAGATATATGATGAATAAAAGTGGGCCAAGAATAGATCCTTGTGGTACACCTGTTTTAACTGAAAAAAGACTAGATTTGATGTTGTTTATTTGTATAAATTGTTGCCTATCCGACAAATAACTATTTAAAAGATTTAATGTGCCGTCCTTAATACCGTAGTATATAATATGGAGTGATTCAATGTATCAAAAGCTTAAAAAAATTGTCATAGGGATGTCTCTATTATTTATATACGTTGTTAGTCAATTAATTCAAGGGCAGCTAATTCAGTGGAATGATTCTTACGGAAGTCATATTGGCTAATATTAAATAATTTATTTTCTGTAAAATATCTATTTATTTGCTGAAAAATATTTTTTTTTTTAATTTTTGATATAACTGTAAGAAGAGAGATAGGTCTATAATTTTCAATGATTGTTGCATCTGAATTTTTATATAAAGAAGAAACTTTAGCTATTTTTATTTTTTTGTGGAAATATGCCCGTCGTCAAAGATTGGTTTACAGTAGGTGTCAAAGGTATAACAAGGTATTCTTTAAAAGGCTTTATTAACGAATTGGAAATCTCATCATGTCCAGAACTATTTTCGGAGCAGAATCATCAATTATTTTACAAATACAAGATTGATCAACCGTAGTGAAAATAAATCTTAACAGAGACGGATTTCGGAGATAATTTTTATACTAGTTACTATGACAATTTATTTTTTTTTGCTGCCAAGTTCGGGCCAATATTTGCAAAATATTCGTTAAAATTATTAACAACTGATTCCGTTTCTTTTATGACTAGTCCATTTTTAATGAAATATTCATGAGTATTTTTTCACCTCTTTTTATGTAATATATTGCTAATAGCTGACCAGGTTTTTTTTGTATCGCGCTTATACTGATCAAACAAATTGTGATAGTAGTTTTTTTTCGATATTTCTGTTCAGTATAACAATATAGGTACGTAAATTAAATTTTCTTGCTTCAAATTCTACAGAGTTTATGTCGGTGTTCTCTA
Organism: Flabesymbios commensalis; assembly: GCA_964017125.1. NCBI lineage: Eukaryota > Metazoa > Annelida > Polychaeta > Terebellida > Flabelligeridae > Flabesymbios > Flabesymbios commensalis. The sequence goes on from OZ024913.1 coordinate 40,706,624, forward strand.
GTTTTTTGTATAATTTATCTCGAAAATTAATAGAATTTACTATTCCTGAATAGTATGGCAAGTATTGTTCTCGTCATATTTTCGTGTCGTAGAAACATAATTATATGGGACAAATATTACGGTTCAATAGCAGAAGACTAGCGCAACATTGAACGTGCAGTCTATGAGCTCACTAATCCCAAGTCAGGCTAGCAGAAAACGAACAATTATGGTGAAAGTGATCAAAAATGTCTAACTGTGTTGCCATGGAGTTAGCTTATGTCGGCATGGGGATAGCTGGTAATGCAGTCGGCAGTCTAATTAAACTATACTACAATGCCAGCATAATTGTCTCATTCAATCAGACATCGTGTTCCCTCCAAGCTCCTTCCATTAGCAATATTATAACATGATTAGCAATGGCACTCGTTATCAGTGTAGAGACAGGCTCCATCTGGTGATCAAAATATTATTATTATAGAAATCACTAGAGGGCTCTTCAATCTTTTCTCAAACAGTAAAATACCTGGCTGTATACATAGGTCTACATATTATTACTCTTTAACAGATCAATTCTGCAGAAAATAAAAACAGTTATAGATAGCTTTGTAAAAAGATATGTGTAAAATATAATTGTAAATGTAGCTGTAGATTATTGTTTTTAATTTGTAGAATGTGTTGTTCCATCAAATTAGTAGATCTATACATAATTATATAATATTACATGATATTGAATAATTAAAAACAATATTAAATAATCATGTATACATTGTAATCTCAACTAGACAAGGTAAATATATATATATATATATATATATATATATATATATATATATATATATATATATATATATATATATAATTATGTGAAGATCGCAGTGGGCCTATAGCAGTCTGGATATAACATAATTTCACTGACCTTTAACCCTTTACAGCTATGGATTCGCATAGAATGATTTGATTCAGTAGTACACCTGAAGCTATAATGTCATAATGTTGAAAGCTAGATGAAAACACTTTCATCACCTGTAACTTATACAATATGAAAAAAGGTGTGCTAAACATATTTAAATGACATATCCCATTTTTAGACGGCGATATTTCTAGCTGACTGATTTGACTGATTTGATTCCTAGTTGACATTTTATTCACATATTTATTTATTGTAAATTGTGCTGATCTAGAATAATACAAAAAAAAAACTTTTACAATTTATGGTGAATGATGCTGTATTGGAGTATATATATATATATCAGAAAAAGCAGAAATTAAGGGCATAATTAATATAAATCATTGAGAATAAAAAGATAGAACTGGAGGCTCCCCACAATACTGACTTTCACACGTGGATAGGGAAGAAACATTTTTCGTTTTGTTCAAACCGCCGAGACCGGGAACCGAACCCCAAACTGCGTGAAAGGCAGCGGTGCTAACCACCACCCTAGGGCCCCCGCTCAACTAACTCGTGAAAGGAATGTATTCAAATTATAATTCATTTTTGGCTATTTTTAGGTGTAAATTTAATGTTCTTCACAACCCAAAATTATGTTAGGCCCCACTATTGCTTCAGGTGTAATATTGAATCCAAACATGTTACGCAAATGTATAGGTTTAACCCTTTAACCGCCAAATTATTTAATCTGAATTTTCACCCACTTGAAGTTGTGTCTCGCTGACGCGATCCACAACTTCAAGTGAGTGAAAATCATTTAGATTTGACAAAATGGAAGTCAACTGTTTTCAAATATTCCTGATTGATGTCACATTTTATCTTTACCGAGTTTAAAAGGTGATACTTAATGTGGTGATAAAAAATGGAAACCCGAATATATGCGACACCGGCGGTTAAAGGGTTGAGCGCTGAAATATTTGTATATAACACATAAAGCCCAACGTGTCTATTCGAAATCATCATAAATGTATTAGTTAGCTCTTTCCTCTATATTTGAATATTTATGTTATGGGTCTACGATCATTGTAAATATTTTACTCTCTCAGTGCAGAGATCGACTTGGACGGCAGATTCTGACGTCTAAAGTTGATCATCGCGCTGAAAGGGTTAACTACTGTTCATCATGTTTACATATTTGTATTTATCTACTAGTCATACTGGTCATACTTATTTGACCATCTAAGTGATGATGCAGGGTTATGCAAGCATTAAGCAGCTCCAACTTCAAATCAATGAAAAAGTAGAAACAGACAATTCAGAAGAGCAAGCGTTCAATATACATAAAATTATAGTATTGTACATGTAATGCTGGGTGCCGGCATGTGATGGTCCTCTATTGTATATCTAAGCAGATACCTCAGAAAACTATCTCATCTAGCACTGAAATCCGAATAAGCTTGCCCTGAAAGGCTTTTTCAGAATATTGAATTATTGGACGGGAAATTAGCTTTATTGCGCATGCCCAAGAGCCTGTGACCTTGCGTGTCGTCGCTCAGTCATGTGCTGTGATAATGGGGTATAATGTCTTCTCACGATAATAGGGTATCTTTATATTCACTTTTATCCTCATAATAATCAGGCACATGTATCGACATTCTTCTACTTTCTCATATATTCTATGCTGTGCCTTCTTTGCTGCCCCCTATCTACCTTATTGGACGATGTTATACTATGGCAGCGCCAAAACAATTTATTGTAAATATCTAGCTTTGTCTATAATTATATCAAAATATTTCCTTTGAAACGATCAGTAATGCATAGGTGAGAGACTAATTTTCATTCTGCTCAATCTCCTTTTCATTCACATAAATTAATGAAAGACACGTTTAAATTTACGCTTAAAATAGACAATTAATGAATTATTTTAGATATGCATTTAAATAATATTATTGCAACATTTCAGACAGTTTATCAGTTGTGAAAAAGCAGTTCGACATCAGATGGCTTGCAGTGATTAGGCTAGGTTACATTTGCCCACAGCCATTCAGAGCTATTTGTTAAGAGCGGGTGAAGTGATTTTATTTTAGCAAAATATATTGAAGTATATGTCAACTGATTATTAATTATGAGCAAAAACTAAAAAAGATGCTATTGCGCACAAAGTCCGCCCATTAATAACATGAATAATTTTAGCCAGATATAGCAGAAGTTCACGTCTGTCGTGATGGCTCTACATTCAAGCCGTACCGGGTCAACGTCTTGTGCTTGAATGGCGGTACACGAACTAATTCAATGAGCCCGTATTGAAAACGAGTCAATGTGTGACTTCGGCCAGGAGCTGGAGCAGTGAAAAGCCATAATGTGTAGTGTTGTTCGGCATTCTAGTAGCGCTTGCCCGACTCTTCTGTTGACTCGGGTCGAAATGTTGAAGATACGTTGAACATCACCATTCACATGAACATGTCCATGAACTAAAACCAATGAGACAATATCCCAAAAAGACAAGACCAATATACCCACCTGGCGTCACAAAGTCAAACTACCGTCATGACGTCAAAAATATGCTCCGTCCACCACCTTCGAATCCGGGAAATCGATCCCAGCGGTCTAAATTGCACCGATGAAGCACCCTCGCTACTAAAACTTTATTCAATAGAATGGAGAATAACTTTATTCAGAGTAGTTCTGGAGACTTGGCCTTTAAACGCTAAGTCAACGTTGAACAAGAGAACAGATCTGCCGTACAAGGGGTAGATTGAATGAGAAGCCTAAAATATACACAAGTAGACAGAACGCAATATTTCACGGTAGGGTAACCCGTTCCTTTTGAGATGCACATGTGTCAATATAATTGTTTATATTGTTATACTTTATATTCTAATATAGATTAGCAATGGTTCAGATACAAATAATCATTACTAATTCTGATTATGTCATATGGTCTAACCGGATACCTCTGTCACGACCCATTATCTAGGAACCACTGGCGCCGATAGCGCTGCTTTTGGGAAGCTATTCTTATTCAAATCTGCCGCTGTTCAGCTGGGTCTACAATAAGTGTGTTTGATGAAGGCCCAACGTCCATGATGCTGGCCCAACATTAAAAAAACACTGACACAATGTATCGTGTTTGCCGGGGAAAGATGTAGAGACAGCAGACACGAAGCATCGACTCAATATTGTTTTAATGTTGTCCACAAAATTAAAACAGCTTTTGTTGAACGTCCCCTGTTTGCTGGTGCAGTATTGCCGTGCAAAATCAAAAGGCAGTTTCTGCTGGCTTTACAAGTAAGCAGATACTGTCTTTGACTTTTCAGAGCAGAGTAGTGGATTCACAACAAGAACAGCATTCAAAAGTAGCTGTAAGGGCTAGAAACAATGCCACTGAACACGAAACATTTATATAACATTTGTACAACGTCGGCCCAACGTCTTCGACGTTGGTCCAACATTGTACAAATGTTATACAAATGTTTTGTGTTTACTGGGATGCTAAGAAGTATGGTTACAGACCTTGGCTGATGACTGGCTCTGAGACTCCACAGATACCCGCCGGCATGCACAGAGGGCAAATGATTCCCCCGAGGACTTCCTGTCTAGGAAGAACAAGAGGTTATTCTGGGATCCTGCTGATGACTTCCGGTCTGGAGAGAGCGTGGTACTGGATTGGCGCGCGAATACACCGACACGTGATCCAACTCTGACTAGCCCTGTCATGTCTGCCGGAACAGATTAGTCCCAGGTAAAGACTCTAAACCAATAAGTGAATCTTCACTTCAATGTCAGCCTATATCAGAGATTAATCCAATCTAAAGATTCTACACTGGACATCAAATATATCTAGAATACTGCCAAAACCACTTCAATAGAATAAACCAACAGCAGGCGACATTTCTTGCGTCGTTACTGTTATATCTGGAGGAAGAATTCGCTCAGAAAAGAAAGACATCTGAGATACTGAATGAATTTTCTCTCTTATGTCTGCCACAAAAGATGATTTAAATATATAGACTCCGTCAACTAAGTCACTTAACAAATATTTACTGACATGTTTGCTGTAAGACCGCTGACTGAATAGTCACTGTCGAATCTCCCGTAAGAGAATAATTCAAGAAAATAATTCAAGACAGACTGATTGAATCTTTAATATATTGTATGTCCTAAACGATTAATCCATGATAAAGACTGATATCTAAGACACTGGTTGAATCTTTAATACACTATATTGTATGTCCTAAACTATGAATCAATGATGGAGTCTGATATCTAAGACATCGAATGAATCACCACTTTTATGTCTGCAACAAGGGGAAGAATCCAATGTAAATATTCTAAAATCTGAGCTGCTGAATGACTCTTTGTTGTATTTGCTGCATATCGTGAGAGAATAATCAAAGATAAAGACTGATAAATCTAAGCACATGAATGAATCTTCACGTTAAATTATTGTCGAACGCAAGTGACGATGGTTCTAAGATAACGATTCCAAGACATCGAAGGCAGTGAGTTCATCTTTACTGTCAAATCTGCCATAAGATAATAATTTGGCAGAAAGTGACATTTAGGCCACTGCTTGAATATTTGTCGTCATGTCTGTCATCAGATATTATTCCAACATGAAGATATGTTTCACATATATCTGTTTTGACCTTCATAAATATATCAACTTGCTGCTTCTAAGATAAGATTAAATAATCTAGCAATCGCTGACTGTAGTATAAGAAGTCCCTTTACTGATTCTTTCACATTGTTGTATTACCGGAAATATGAAGAAAAATGACCATAATTGTGGAACACAAAATATCATACACATTGCTATTTTGAACTTAAGATCGAATTTGCTAATGCGTTGGCAAGTGTCAGCTCGCTACACCTATACTGCTTCAGTATGTTACATATATGTGCCTAACATTTCTATAATTTAGACCAAATTTCCCCGTAGCAAATCCATGCATTCGAAAATATGAGGTATTTCCACTAGATTCTTTTTTATAACTGTCGTAACCCTGGTCTATTGTAACTACGAGCTTGTCACCTCAACCACTCATTCTTCACTGCTACATATGAATGTTATCATGTGATATAGACCATTGATGTCGACTGGAACACATGTTATATAAAACGTTACAAATGAGTTTTATATAGTTGTGAAATGAGACAACGAGACGTAGACAAGTCCTATAGTTCCTTTCTTGTCATACTCTATTCTAATTACTTAAGCAGAGTAGTGTTGTCGAGAGAAAACAACTGGTAACCAGCGCGAACAATGGCGAGAATGAGAGACAGCCGATTCAGATATGACAACGAATAATGCGAACGCAACAATAGAACCTGGAATATAAATATTATAATCGTTATTCTGCTGAATAGATACAACCCCCCACCACCCATCCCTTGGAAGTAAGTACGAGACATTAAACTAATGTTGTTTTCATGTTGGACCTGCGTCGCAGATGGTGGACTAACATTGGTCAACATCTAGCGATCGCTGGTCTGGTTTGCACCGACTACGTCGTGATATGTCAAACCCTACGTCACACATCACGATTGAAGTACAACATCTCAGTAATTTCATATTATATACACCTGATTTTTTCAATTTTTTTCAGCTACATATCAGATTCGCAACATGAACCTTCATTTTAAATTAGAGAAGTGTCGCAGCTTTTCCTTAATCCAACCTGCTTCGACTTATGAATTACAATAACAATTTTGCGATAGCAATAAAAAAACACAGCATTAATGGTGAAAAGCAGTAAAGGCATGACATTTAACAGGTGGATTAAGAAGAAATCCAGGCACGGTGGATAATCACGATAGAAATAAATTGAGACATAATTAGTGTTTAAAGATTAATTAGTATCCTCGCTCAGAATCAGGCTTTGTTGACAATAACCAATTGTACAGAACGTGTAGGCCTATACGTCATGTGAGGGGGAGGGGGATTAGGGAAGGGGGATGCAATGTTTAACGTTACCAGTGGTTGCCTCCTCTCCGCCATCGCTATTGAGGTTCTAAAGAATAAAAACAGTAAAAAAAAATCAAAAAATTCGTCCACGTCCACTTGTGAAAATTCAATTTTAAAGGAGCTTTTGCGGTGTAAGAGGAAACGTGCTCGACTATAGACCGCCAGGACTCGAACTTCGAATCCTGTGCCTGGAGACTTGCTGTTGGTCATTTCATCATACGCATGATGTTGCCCTGGCGCAGTTTACAAAAGTAGCAGAAACCCTCTTTCCTTCAGTCATTATTTTATGATGTGTGGTCATTAACACATGGCATAAATTATTCAAACATATGTACAATTAAATAGCATTTGACTGGGCAAATGCTAATTAAAGCGACACAATCAGGCAAAAATCTGTATTTTTATTTTGGCTTCTTAACATGACCATAATTATGATGTAAACATGTCCATAGGACAGAAATGCGGAAGTGTTGCGCATTTACTAGTTAGGCGAGATATATAAACGAAATTCCTGCATTTTTTATTTTGGACATGCATGGACATGTTTACATCATATGGTCATATTAAGAAGCCAAAATAAAAATACTGATTTCTTTGATGACTTTAGCCTGATTGTGTCGCTCTACAGAAATAAATATAGGGCCTATAGTTATTTATTTCTAAATAATTACATGTAATTAACATTAGATTAGCACTATATTTACGTATCTATAACTAAATTAGCATTTCACCAGGCCCTATATATATAGTATGCAGCCTTTTTCATAGGTTCTTTATAAATTTGGACAATTCTTGCCACATAAACCCTTAGACCACCAGGATGTTTATTCTCATTATAACCCTTACAGCGAGAGAATCGACTTTAGACGTCAGCATTTGACGTTTACAGACGTCAGATTCTGACGTCTACAATCGATCCCCGCACTGAAGGAGCAAAACATTTATAATGTTCGTAGACCCATAAACATAGGTATTCAAATGAAGCAGAAAGAGCTAACTAAGACATCTATGATGTTTTTAAATTGAAAAACCCTTTGCTCTCCATAGTTTATACAAAAATATTTCAGCGTTGTAAGGGCTGATGCACCTGGCGCAATTCCCATCTCGAGTTGAATGATTGGAAATATCACGGGATTGCATCAAACATGATACATTGACACGATGCAGTATCAACGTTACTCCAGATTCAATAATGATAATGGGCATTTATTGTGTGTGAAGTCATGTCATTGAGTTGTGTACGTTTTCAGTTTTCAGTTTATATCTTAACAATAACTGATAATAATAGTATACAAAAATACTCTAATTTACAGGAAAAAATTACAGGACAGTTCATTGTCACATATACTATGATTACATTCCCAAACTATAATGACTACTCAGGGTTTTTAAATATTTACTCGTTATGTTATTTTATTTACATTTTTTCAACAAGAAGTTGTGTCTCGCAACCGCGACCCACAACTTCTAGTTGGAACTAACATAATAGTGGGTGAAAATTACTCATATTTGTCATGATGTTGAAACAGTCATTTCATTCTCAACCAGACAGTCAGTCGAGTATAACAATTATACTGGGCTTGTTGAGAATACCGGTACTGCATACTGGCAAATGATATACTTCTACACTCTGCTTGTTCTGATACACAGCGTTTTTATGATAAAAAGTGTAATTTGCATGGAAACAAAACAGGCGTAACCAGGGTGTACTATTTCATTGGTCGTGTTGGCAGGTATCTATAACTGTTTTCACCGCGAATGGTTTAGCGAAAAAAAGTTAATATAAAGATGGAAAATTCCGCTGACTGCTGGGTAGGCCCTCCTATAGTTGATCATTTTCAATGTAATCATACCGAGTGATGATCAAGTACTTCAATCTCACTATGAGAAGAAATATCGAGGCTCCAGGGCGTGTGGTAAATTAATAGAGCACGAAACAAATCCGGTAACTATTATAGCTATGGCTAGTATTCTGTGTTTCTATTTTAAAGACTGGAATTGCTAACGCAATTTCCAGCTTCAAATCACGAAATCTATTTCTACAAAATCTAGTGATTAGATTAACTGATTATCTCACAAACAGTATTTTGTCATTTTCGTTGACATTTTATTTGGCCAGAAACTTGACCCGCATAGGGTTCGCCAAAATCAGTGTATTCAAGTTAGTCAAAAATGACGTATTACAGAAGATTCCAGGGCTATTCTGTCAAAAGCTAAAATTCAAGATTTGTGCAAATAAACATATAACAAGGAGAAAAATGAAACAACGCCCCATATAAAATCTTGTTATACGAAATTATGTTATAGGGGAATACATTACTTTTCATAAGAGGGTGCCATACATATAACCTGCAATTGCAATAAATGTATGTCTTACAAATCATCACCATGGTTTTAAAGGGTCGGGATTGAAGTATCACACACAGCCCTTGAATGCCATTGATGATAACTTCAACCGCTGTGTTTAGAAAATCACTCGCGAATGTTTGTATCCGATTAATTCAATTTTATATCGAACTAATCAAAACAGACTTCAGTGATTGCTCTCGCAAAATGCTTTGGAGGATATCAACGCCACACCAATTGAATTACAGCATAATGTCAAGGCTATTTTTACACAAAATGTATTTAATTATACTTTTAACATTTCCTTCCCACTGATTTCGATGTACCTCTTTTTGAGTGGCGTATCTGGTGGCTAACCCTTCCAAGCCTGAGTTTACCATTATCATCTTCATTCACTACAAGACGCGAATTGCTGTCGCAATTCTCGTAGATCTGAAAACGAACATGCTATCTCTCAGCTACCGAGGTTCCCCACAATGTTTATTTAGGTGTAAAGCATGAAAAAACGCTTTTGCTTCTTTCAACCTGAAATCAGAGATAGGGAACAAACCCTGAACTCTAGCGTGAAAGGTGGTAGCTTTAACCCTTTAAGTTCTCACGATGCATTAATGCATCATATCACATTTCTGAAAACAGACTTAATTTTCCTGGAACTAAGGGGTTTAGAAGGGAAATTTCGCTGAAACTGCTTTACCAATTAATGGCAATTTTCGTTAATTTTCCACCCACTTCGCGGCTTGTAGTGGATGAAGATGACACCGGTAAATTCAGGCTCGAAAGGGTTAAAAACCACATCAGGGCCATCTTACCAAAAACATTCTCATATTTTACAAAACGTTCTCCGTGTACGCCGAACGTTTTCTTGAAGTTTGATACGAAATATTTGGCAATTAATTTGTGAATTACGCGACCAGTTCGCCACAAATTTGGGACTATTATTTGGGAGCCTTTGGTGACTTTTCCTCTGAATGTTTGCTGAATATTTATGTAATAATTACTCACCAAACAGTTGCTGAGCAGTGTCAAATGATCGCCATATTCGACAAATGTTTGCCAAAACAACATCCTTTTCGTCGCCAAATGATCGCACATGCAATTTATTTTTTGTCTGCAAATTGTCACTAATTAATCGTCAACTGGTCGCATCTCGCAGTCACACCAATTCTGCGATTATTTGGCGACGAAAAGGTGATTGTTTTCATCTTTTTGTCAGCCTGGCTTTCAATCGGAGAATTGTAGACGACTTGGGAACTTTTTGGTGAATAAATGGCGAACCCGTCGAATATTTTGCCACAACTTGGTGAATATTTGGGGAAAACAGCAGCTGTTTGGGGATTTGGTCAAATGTCACTGTTATTGTTACTGTTGATTCACCTGATCTGAGCGATTCTGTCACAGAATTAGCTTATTCAATGCTGAATTCATTCACGCCACAAACGGGTATTACCATTGAGGAGGAGAATATTCTTGTATATATAGCAGTGGATATCTTTGGCGCAAAGTGTCGCGATCTGCATGTGATCAATGTAAAGTAATTTTGATGCCAATAATAAATTGCATACATTTCTGCCTAAGAAGCAATATTTAAATATTCAAGGTGTGGGGCTTTTGTTCCACGTCAAAACTTAATACAACTAATTGGTTCAAATGAACGAATTTTCGGAAATATACCTGAACACATTCTACATGGGAGTCACAACAAAGATCCAATTATTCCGTTCATCAAGGACACTAAATCACGTGCAAGGTGAATGTTTCACGTTAATATTACATATTTATGTCCCCATTCAGCTACACCATGTACTGCGGGAAAACAATGAACACCCTATCACCAGTAATGGCAGGGGAAATAGAAAATTATTAAAATTCAACTATAAATAAATTGTGTCATAAAAATGAACGTGTCTTTGTTTTCAAGATATCAATATACTGCTAACGCTCCAGTTCTCAGTGACATTGATGGCAGTGGTCCGAGAGAGAAGGCTTACATATTATAATTTTATAATATTGCTTTTGTGTTGTAAATAAATTATTATTTTTAAATAATAAAAGTTTGAATCAAAAGAAACGTCTGCCAAGTTATGGTTGTTACCAATGTTTTGCCCCGATCTCCTTTGTGGTCGCTATGCTTGACGACATATCGTCACTCCCCTCCCGTTCTGTGCCCACATATTTGTGTACTTTCTGTACACAGCTCTTCTGTTATTTAAATAAAGACATTTTAATCTCTAAAATTGTATGACAATATAACATGACTTTTCTGCTATATTAGCAGTTATTTTCGTTCCAAAAATAAATATTGCAGAGATATTGCCATAACTGTCACACCAAAAAAAAAAAAAAAATTATTTGGAGGCTAAAGTGGTGAAATTATCACTTGTTTTATATGATGATACACTTGCTAAAGCGTAGTTCCAACTCCCGTTAAAAGGGGACAGCACTGCACAATGTATTACACGCATTTGTATTGTGAAATCCGTAAGTCGACCATCTTATTGTAAATGATCTTTGCTAACACCTACCTGAAAACTCGCCGCCCCTCCCCATGTTAGCATTTCTTTAGTTGGCACATATATGGCTATATATGAATGATATATGAACCATCATAGAGCTATTTTTGCTCTGCCAGTAATACCACTAAGTACACTACATATTATATGAATTCGGTATGTGGGGAGCCTCTGATCTGTGACTGAGACGTAGCGTGCTCGGCCTCAGACCGCCAGGGCTCGAATTTCGAATCAAGTGTCTGAAGGGCAGTGTCATCTCGTTCATCTGATTATCCCCGGGAGGTTCTCCAGGCCCAGTTTAGCCTAAATGTGCACAAAGGTGTCCTAAAACCTCATTAATTCGAATAATTTAGACCCATATATGACCGTGGGCGTGAGTAAAATTACATGTCTGATAACGAGTCGTTTACCCAATGCTGGTATGATGTTGTTCCACCATCTGCGACGCTGGCTCAACATCACACCAACATTGGACCAGCGTCTGATGTTTGCTGGGTTAATATGAAGCCTGAATTTTTTGAAGAAGACGTACATTTGCAGGATATCAGTCGCCCACATCCAGCAGATCCGAGACATTGAACCAATGCTGGGTTAATGTTGGCTCAGCGTCGCAGACGGTGAGCTGATAATAAACTAACATTGGTTCAATGCATTGTGTCCTCGGAGAAAGGGTGTGGTCTCCGTATGGTTCACGTTAATCACTATTAATATACTCAATTTACCCGCATTGGATTGAACACGATTCCTTAAACATTATACTTTGTGGATCTGAATAACTGAATGACAGCAGCAATGAAATTATATTCAGCGCTGCTCGCTTTTAAATGTGAAAAGTTAGTAACTTTAAGATAATATTTAGCAACAGTATTGTAATTGTTTATGTAGTAGTATGTAGCTCATTGCCCCACACCATTAGCCCTTTATATACTTTAGCCCTTTATATACTTTAGACGTCGGAATCTGACGTCTATAGACGTCAGATTCTGACGTCTAAAGTCAATCCCCACACTGTAAGAATGAAAATAATTATAATAGCGATAGACCCATAACATTAGTATTCAAATGAAACAGAAAGAGCAAACTAAAACATATACAGTTCCTCTAATTTTTCGATGATTAATTATGAGGCGATTTTTCGCAAATTTTGCAAGCACTATTTTTCTTATTTGTCAACAATCATGAGTATTTCAGATATTAGATCATTAGGCATGTATTCTGACATTAAACTCCGGGGTTAATGGTAAGATTAAATTTTTACTACATGTAAATGGTTGTTTATTTAGTCGAACCCGGAATTTCCAACGCAATTTTCAGCTTTATATGTCGAAACACATAATTAGGAGAGATATTTAATATGGTCATATAAAAAGATGCTGAATTAATCAACTATTCTGTCGTGCCGTGCAAAGAAAAAAAAAGAAACTACTAATATTACAATCCGGTTAGAAATGTGCAATAACCCCATGTTGGTATAAAACTGAGCCAATGTCTGAGACGCTGGCCCAACATGAAGCCAACACATGGTCAGTGTATATCGTGTTTGAAGTCAAGTAACCAGCTACTGTTGATTACATTCTCAGCAAAAACACGTGATATTAACCCTGTGATGGCTTAATGTTGGCCCACCGTCTGCGACGGTGGCCCAACAATAAACCAGCGCCGGGTCAACTTCCCGTTTCACCACTCGTCACGTTGTCATCGTGTTCGATGTGTCAGTTTTTTTGTTGATTTTAATGATATCACGAACATACCCGAACATAATGTAATTTGAGTACAAATAAATTAGCGAAGACAGCTTTCGTCTGTCAGGCCCGGCTTTGTCCTTTTAAATTTACATAATTATCATAATAATCCTAACAGTTCAAATTATTTTGTACAACTTATAATGCCCCATAAACTCTCACATCTGTAGCATAAGTATCTGCACGAGTAAAAACCTCTACACCCCCTTACAAATGGTTACTATTTTTGTATGCACTTAGATGCACAGTAACATTTTGTAACTCTCGAGATTTGTCAGGTAAAATAAAATAAACAAGTTGTAAAAATGAATCTCTATGCATAGGTGCAGACATATGTGAATTGTTTTTTTCAACTTTTCAAGTTCTTACTTATTCTGTGACATTTATTTAGATCAACCCTTCCAGCGCGGAGACCGTCTTTATAAGTCCGAATCTGCCGTCTGTAGACGGCAGATTCTGACGTATAAAGACGGTCCCCGCACTGAGGAATTAAAATTTTTATAATGGTCGTAGACCCATAACATAGGTATTGAGATGAAACTGGAAGCACTAACTAAGACATGTATTATGATTTTTTTAATGAAAATAACCCTTTGGTTTCCATGGTTTATGCAAAATAATTCAGCGTTGTACGGGTTAAAGCTGGCATTGCTTAGTTTGAAGCTGGCATTGCAATTGCCAGCTTTAAACCAAGTAAAATATCCCAAGCTATAAACATCCCATGCAGCTTACAAAAGTTAGGCTTCTTGTCATTTATAGTTTATTCTTATTCTGAGATCTGCACCGGGACTTTTGGTGACATTTTCAGTCGACGTTTTTGTTGTGAAGTCAATTGAAATGCGATAAAAAAAACTTGCCCCACAACGGATTATATCGCTGCCTACAGGATTTGCAAGCTCGTTTTTGTAATATTGCAATTAGTAAACCAGAATTTGATATAGGTGCAAAACATGAAAATGGCAACATTATACGACATCTTCGCACCTCGACTCTGACATTAAAATATGTCATTACTGAAAAAAATAAGAACATAGCAAAACATTGTTTTTTCTGCTGTGATTCTGCGTTGATTCTGCTGTGAAAATATTTAATTTATTTTAATTCATGTAACCTCACGCCGGCCACTTCAAATTAAATGTGTGTGTCTGTCGATCTACAAAGAATTGTTGCATGGTTAGGATTTTGAGCAAAAACGCTCAGATATAGCTCCTATTTTGCGCAGCAGCCGTGTAAAGCCAAAATGCAGTATCTGTTTACTTTACAAGTCAGCAGATACTGCCTTTTGGCTTTGCAGAGCAGTATAAGTGGTCAGTGGTGATATAATTTGTGTCCTGACGACACATGCCAGTCTGCATGTAATACTAGCAATGGAGTACTGGTGAATGTAATGAAGCACAGGACACATTGAAATTGGATTGTCATAGGCACTGGCTGCCATACAAATGATACGTGTAACCTTTAGCAAAGAGAAACTTCTGGTTGACGACTGGGCGTTGAATGTTATTCTGCTCTGCCAAGACACACAACAGTAACTGCTTACTTTTCAAGTAGGCAATTTGCTGTGTGTTTTTGCATTTCAGCATTGTTGTGGAATGAAGGACGTGAACATATTGTGTGGTATTTATATAGGATGAGAAAGTTGAACTAGTGTACTTGAGCAACTATTCTTCAGCATTATAGTCTATTTCTACAGCTATAGAGTGAATTCACATGTAGTATGATATATTTCATATTGAAAAGTATTTGTGCATTCCGTCAGTGCCCAGTTATTCTAAAAAATAAGCGTTGGTTGTTTCCCCGTTTCCTTTCAGTTTTAGGTGAATACATTTTTTTCCGTCCCCCCTCATTAGGTTTTATGTATAATAAATATTATTTAAAACGAAAAATGTAAGATGTCGCAAATTAATATAAATGTAGCCTACAACTTCAGGAAAAACAACATGAACACATTGAACAACATAACGCTGTTTCCTGAAAATGCTTGATTAAATAAACATCCAGGAACTGGTCTTTGGTATGTGTTTTTTTTTACGTAAGGCAGATTGTGGCCTCGAACCGTAGGATTTGAAAATAGTTGACCCCCACTTGAATTTTTTTAGCAATTCTCAAACACATGAAGTTGCGAATCACGTAAGCGATTCGAAACTTCAAGTGGTTGAGAATTGTAATCAGATCGCTTTGCGAGTTTTCGTATATTTAAAGATGTAACATGCCTGATTCTTATTCACTCTGCACAGATGAAGGTGGCGGCAACAATGAACTATTATGCACAGTCTGCATGTAAAATGAAATGTCATTCCACAGACTAAATTGATTCCTGCTGTGCACCGTGTACCACATTACATATCATGATGATTAAATTTATGAACAATTTCTTCGTTTTCTTTAAGTCACTGATATAAATAATGTTTTGTCGTGCAATAGTAAGGTCACCAGTTGCAAATCTAGTTTAGCAATTCATCCAGTAGCATATAATGACATAATTACTTATATTAGGTTATTCATGTGGCTTAAGGTTATTTGATGCTGAAATTGCTAACTCTCAGCAACACAAGGGTTAATTGCAAATTATTGTATGACACGGTTTTCTAGATATCACTCATGTTTAAGTCCGGCCATTTTGAATTGGATCCAGTTGAAATTATATTTCAGGGCATACATCCCGTGAAACCGCACATTTTTTAAATATTTTTTTTGTAAAATATCAGGCACATTAAATAAATAATGCCTGATATTGACATTTTTGGCAGACGTTACGTCTTTTTTTCCTGACGCACGCTCATTTTTAAACTTAGCATATCCGAGATAATAGTGAAATAAATGGTAAAAAATAGGCCTACATAGAAAAATGCTGAGTGAATCGCGTTAAAAAAACAATTGACGATCGGTAAAAATCAATGTGATAGAGGTCACAGAAAGGTCAAAGGTGAACTAAATCAAGGGCTAGTCATGATTACCCTATAAAGTTTAATACGTACACCAGTAATACGAAACGTGGCGTACAGACAACGGACGGACTGAGCCCTAAAAATAATGACTGTCTACGAGAAATTTGGATTATTTTCTCTTTTGATCGTTAAATACATGTAGAATCAAATCATTCCGGAGCTTATCAAATATTTTGGATATGATTAAATCGAGACACGAGCAGACATTGGCTGAATGTTGTTCTCCATGAACTACATGTTAAAAAAATAAAATTGGAACTGGGCGTGAGCGACAGAAGCAGACAGACAGACAGACAGACAGACAGACAAACATATTTATTTTGACCAACAAAGTAGGCCTACTTACATATATACATTAAATGATATGAATTTAACATTATATATAACAATAGAATATTATAGTACAAATACATGCATATATTATATCAGTCGGGTAACCTACTTAAGAGTTTTCTTTTTTAAAGTCTAGTGCCGCTACAAGTAGCCACTACACAATCATAAAATAGCTTTCAATAATGATAATGATTTAGAAACTTCATGGCAATCAATTTCTGGATATAGGTTAAGAAATGATATTATGATGATTGTAAATGGAAATAAACTTGATTTAGTTACTAAATGACAACCCTTTACACTCGTACAGAAAGGTCGAGTGATAGTTATATTGAAGTTTTTTCACATTTAATTACACATTTTAAAATCAATTCAGCTGTGAGCGTGTATATAGTTAAGTCAAAATCATTACATTGACATGGAGTCGTAGATCGAGGGATTCAGCAACATGGTAAAATAAAAAAAAACACCGTTATTAAGTATTATTATAAGTATTATTGAAAAAAGAATTTCCCAGTAAATGTCTTTCCTGTTCATAATACATAGTCTATAATTACATTAAAAAAAATCACCTGTATTAATGTTCGGCTCACTGCCGTAACCAGCCGTAACTAGCCCGCAACCACAATGCAAAATCCGAATGTTGAGTCAATGTTGGCCCACCGTCTGGGACACTAGACCAGCATTGGCAATGGGTCATAAATTTCTTGTGTTTGCGCAGAAACAATAATAGACATCTAAAATAAATTATAGAAGTTCGTGTAATTATGTAAATACAATCAAAGATTTATTCCACACTGCCGGTTTTTTAAAAGCGCCGATCGAGATCTGTGATTGGTCGACAAGATTGTTTGGTGGCCAATTATTTGGAGATGGGCAATTGGCAAAATAACCCATAAATTTGACATTTACTATTTTGCAAAATAGATTTTGGATAAATTTATCAACATAGTTCAAGCAGCAATATTTCTATTTGACTATATAGAGCTTGCCTTTTGCCGAAATAATGACGCCGACCCCCCCCCCCCCCCTCCCCTAGATCTCATAATTCGCATAATAGTATGCTATTCATCTCTAATAAACGAATTAAGAATGGAAAATATTTCTGACCATTAAAATATTGCACAAAGAAAAAGAATGGGAAAATTAACATAATTTGGTAATTATGAAGTGACAAATTGTATAAAAAATACATTAAAAGGCGATTTTTGAAGATGGACAACTGCTATTAGCCCGAGTATTTGACATTGACTTAAAAATATCAACAAATTATGTGGGGACATATTACCGAAATAGTGACGCCACCCACTTGATCTCGTAATACGCATATTATTCTATTCATTATACTATTCTATTCATTATACTATTCATCTGTAATAAAAGAATTAAGCATGGAAAACAATTCGGACCATAAGGATACATATAGGGAGGAAACAGAATGAAAAAAGGATTAGGTCTATTAAGTGACACGATTAGAAAACACATACAAATTAATGATTTTGAGGTTAAATAATGCTAATAAATCGCATAGACATTTAATATTTTTCAAAGTATTTTCGGGTCAAAAATATGAAACATAATGAAAAAAGAAACATTTGATTATACAGTGATAAGATGTAAAACAAGAGTGCTGGCGCTAACGATATCCCCCGCCATTAATTAAAGTTTATAATGGCCTCAATACAGGTTAAAATTTAGGACAATGGTCATAACCTCAAAAATGCTCATCTATATACCCTAAGGGATGCGTGTGTTCGATATGAAAACAATCCAGCGAACGTTTTCCGAGAAATATATGTACATGTAGTCCGGAAACTGAACCTATCATCCGCCATTAACTAAAGTCAATAATGGACTCAAAATCGAAGGTTTAACTTTAGTGCAAAGGTCATAACCCCAAAAGGCACCCCCATCTACACCCCCCAAGGGATGTGTGTATGCAACATCAAAACAATCCGGCTAACGGTTATCGGAATATCATCCAGAAATGAAACACGGCCACACGGCCGCACGGCCGGACGGCCAGAAATTCTGCTGACAATATCCCCCGCCCTACTTCGTCCCCATCCCTACTTCATAGGCGAGTGATAAAAATTACAATAAAAACACGGTTTTTTTCAAAGATGGACAATGGAAAAAACGTGGGCCTACGCTTAAAATATATCATTATTCGAAATATTTTTTTGGAAAAAAATATTTACAAATGACAAGGTAATATATTTTAACAAGAGCGCATTCGACAATAGCCCGCCGCCATATTAGTGAACTTGAAGTTATCGCGGCCACAAGGGCAAATTATTGACGTAAAATAACAAAATTCACAATAAATTTTCGAATTTGTTTTTAGCCATTATTGAACTTGTCCGAGAACTGGTCATTAGTAACAAGCATAACACATTTGGGAAGGATACATGGAAAAAAATAAAGTTATCGAGCCCACAAGGTCAAATTCTTGATGTAATATGTGAAAAATTGCAATAAAACCGCCATTTTTATTTGTTTCCAGCCATTATTGAGCTTGTCCGAGAACTGTCTTTTGCAACATGCATAATAAATTTGAGCAGGATACATGAAAAACTTTCCCAGTTATCGCGCCCACAGGGTCAAAATATTGATGTGAAATGCCAAAACTCAAAATAAATCAGTCATTTGAGATTTTTTCAACCATTATTATACTTGTCCGAGTACTGCTTATTAATAACATGAATAACAATTTGAGGAGAATACACGAAAAACATACCGTGAAGGGGAATAACAAACGGGTTCAACATTTCTATGATCAATGAATCCAACATCATGACAAGTAAACAATCACTAATATAAAGTTTTAAATTGAAGAAAACACTAAGAATTCAGTAAAACCAAAACATGCACTCCTTGACCAGGTTATTATGAATGACCTATTGACATGTGAGAATTTTATTCTCAAGCGTAAATGGAATTAAAAAGATGGTGGCAATGGGACAGTGAAGCTAAATGATGTTTAAAATAATCAACTAAATGTAATCGAAACCATAATACTAGTTTGAGGCTGGGCCGACGTCGTAGTTTATACTGTTAAAACTGTTAATACTGGCTATATTATTGATACTGGCTATAGTATAGCCAGTATGAATATCTTTGTCTTTGTCCGTCTATAAAATACATTTTTAATGCATTTCGTTGTGATTACGACATGTTAAAGGGACCCCTTGGGATGAGACTTTTTCAATGTTGTCAATTTTGAAAATTCAATTTATATTAAGCTATATAGCCTACTGATCTTAGCTAAAAATACGAAAAAGTCAAAAAACAATTTTAAAGCACCGAAAAAGAGCGAAATAGTTGTATTTCCAGGTCGTATATTGCCATGTAAACAAAACAAGTCAGCAATATTAAGCACTTTCTATCACATATTCCCACGTATCAGACAGTAAGATCAGAGCAGTCGCCGCTAATTGGGGGATAATTGGTGTCTCATAGTCAGGACACGGGAGGATACACCTGCAGCACTGATTGTCTACCCAACGCTGGGCCGATGCCATCAGCATGTGGCCCAATGCTGTGAAACATTCAATCGTCCTTCAGGTATACAAATGTTTGTTTGGGTTTCTTCTGGTTTCATAGAAATGTTGATTAAAAATATTTGTAAAAATATGAAAATTCTGAAAAAAATAAAAACATGATCCGTGGGATATACTACTTCAGTGCGGAAGTAAAACCAAAATTGATGTCATCCCAAGGGGATGCTTTAATTTTGCATTATTTGTTGTACCTAGCTGCGCAATATTTTATCAGTTAGAATTGGTTTCCATGACATTGTTATTCAGATAAGTAGCATAAAAAGTGAATGGGGTGGCGTAACTATTTCGGCAATAGAAAAGCCGTAGGTAGTCAAATAAAACATTGCTACTTGAAATATGCTCCCCGGTAATTTGTGAATATCTTTATCTAAAAATTAAATTGCAAAATGACAAATTTCAAATTCATGGGCTATTTTTCGGATTGTCTATTTAAAAAAAAGTGTATACATTTTGTCACTTCATGACCACAAGGTATAATTTGTATGTGTTATTTTTGTGTTTGTTTCTCATTGAAACGTCATATTTTCTTTCAGCACATAACTTCAAAAATAACAACCGGTCTTCAAATGTGACCAGAGGTATACTGGACATTTTACAATCAATTGTGCTCATGAACAAAATAGTGTGAGCGAAACTAATCCAGATCGAATATGCGGCCACCAGACTAAGATGATCATCCCGACCTATCACATGTCTCACATCTGGATCAGTCACTAATCCCCTAAATGGTCATAAGAATGAAGCTGTGATTGAAAGTTTACAAAGCCAATGCCACGGGTATGCCTTCCATGCAAACATGATTAATGCTGGTTTGATTCTGGGCCAGTGTCGTAGAAAGTGGACCAACATTAAACAGGCTTTGGTCAATACCTCGTGCTTTCCGGGTAAACATTGCTTATTGAGATTTCTTGCTACAATCGACACTTAACTGTTAACAAATGACACAAAAATAATATAATTATATGGATCTGCGCACGACCTGGTGAGTAGGCTGACCACCACACGGGAATAAGAACACACCTGATGGTTAGAGGAATATGATAATCACCAGGTGACGCTGTGATACGAAAGCGACAATGCTGGTCCGTGATAACAGAAGATACATAACAGGGTTTTAATAATTGCCATGTGCCCCAAAAATTCGGTGCACGGACGATCGATTGCACTATGAATTAAAGCGTCCTTCGCTGATCAAAGATTTGTAGTTTATATTATAATGACAGATTTACATCTCATTAGAATAATGCCTTAACGTGGGGATTTAAACGCCAGTTTTTATCGGTAATTTTTTCGTTTTATTAGGGTTACCCTCACATTTTTCATGGAATTGTTGATCACACTGGCTAACAGATTACAAGCACACATATTTTGCTATTATCTCCAACTCTCAGGACAAACCATTTGTTTGCGTCAAATTCGGACTAGCTCAATGCGTTCTAGAACTGACATCACGGGCTGTTAAAAACTAATTCATAATAAGAGGTTGCTGCGAGGATCGACTTTAGACGTCAGATTTCTTATTTCGGACATGCATGTCTAAAATAAGAAATACGAAAAAATAATCTTTATATCCCGCCCAACTGGTAAATACGCAACACAACAATTTAAAAAAAATGGCAGTTCTAGTCTATGGACACATCATATGGCCACATTATGAAGCCAAAATAAAGATACAGATTTTTAAATGATTTTAGCCTGTTTGTGTCGCTTTAAACAAATGAGTTTTTTCAGCCACTTGAAGTTGTGGGTCGCGGTAATGAGTCATAACTTCAAGTGGGGGAAGTGCTATTCACCTTGAGGTGGGAATTGTGAGAAACACTTGTGCTGACTTGTGATGATTGGTTAAATCTAGGTAACAAAATGGAACAATACTTATGCGGTTAAACCACCAGACAACGGTGACGCTCCATCATGTCATACTTTCAATACATTAATTGAATAAAAATAGTTCAGTGATTTCATTTGTGATATGATAGGCTATTTTATCAACTTTCACCTTGAAGTGGGAATTTTGGCAGAAATTCACAGCTCCAGATGAATACAAATGTGATTAAAAAGTACTCCAGGAGGATCTCAAAGACAAGATTTTTTACCAGATAATATTTAGATATCATCATAGAATATCATGTTATTTCTTTGCAGAACGCTATTTTGCTGGTAACAGAACTACGGTCTATATCGCGGTCATGAATAACTTTTTTCGCCATTTTGGGCATATGGTAGCGCCAACGGATCTCTGGGACCATTAGGGTGGCAGGGGGTTAAAGTGACATCTGATCCGGCATGGCGGCCACACGGATTGGGTTTTCTCTGCTGCACGGCATCCGCGGAACCCCCACCCCTTAATCCATACGTCACTGACTCCTCAGGGATCTACCGCGCGGAGGTGTTAAAGTCGTGGGTCTTCAAACACGGAGCATTCACCCAATGCTGTTTAAATGTTGGCCCACCGTCTTCGACATTGGTCCAACATTGACACAGCATTGGGTGAATGCCCCTTGTTTGCTGGGGTCTTCTGCCCGGGGAGCTGACTACTTTATACATGCAAAAAAGTCTTTCAAAGAAAAAAAAGAAAATCCCGGTAAACACAAAACATTTGCATAACATTTATACAATGTTGGACCAGCGTCGAGGACGTTGGGCCGACGTTGTATGAATGGGTTACACATGTGTTGTGTCTACTGGGATGTCACTGACATTCATCAAATAGTTAGTGGCAGATACCTCGTCGATCAAATATAACAATTTGGGGCATGTCTACTTTTCAGAAATATACTTATTTTTTCGTCAATTTAATCTGGAAATTGCGTTAGCAATTCCAGTTTTAAATTAGAGAAGGATGAAAACAAACAATCGAGGGGGAGAAGGGATCAAGTCGTAGGTCTTCTATCTGGGACGCACACTTTTCAGTGGCTAGGGTAATCGTGTGTAATGTCTGACACCGGGGACTCTTAGCAAGCGGATTTTTTAGTTGAAACCAGATAACCTGTCGCTCTGTTTTTCTTTGTGCGAGGGCCATATAGGTAACAAATCACTAGTTAATTAAAAAAACTTTTATGTTATTGTGTGAGTGCCATGTCCTGCGTGAATGGCACACATAATTATTATCCGTAATTGTCATTGTTATTACATCACTAAGTCTGCAACACTCGATAATATGGCTCGCGGTAGCGAGACACAACTTCAAGTGGGTGCAAATTTAAATTATTTAACTCAGCTCAGCCGTTGACCTTGTAATGGCATTGGTAAACTGAATTGCGAAGTAACTGTTAATTTTCAAGTAACCAGCTACTGCTCCTTGCCCTTTTCCATCACAACACAGTCGCCACAGTCTAAATGCAGTTTAGTCTTTTAATATCTAGGCTATAGAGCATTATCTGACAATAAGTACAGTCTATTCCTGGAAATAACAAATAAATTCGACACGACGCAATCATATCAGTCACCATTATCATTAATTGTGCTCAATCATAGCATGACGGCTGCTATTCCACTTATCAGGGATTGTTTTTAGGGAGCCACACGCTATGGCCAATTCCTGGTACTTATATTTGACTAAATCCATTTTCGAGGTTTAAATTCTACATACTGAAATCAGTGCATGATTGCAATCAGATTGACTATACTGACTCCCTGAGCCACGGGAGCTGTTCATTCACGTGCCATCTCAACTCCCCTGGTAGCATACAGACATGTTGCATCATTAGGGATCTCAGCGTATACATTCCTAACATGTACTTACACATGAGTGAAGTGAAGCACATTGGGGTTATGTGTTTTGCTCGTGACACAATATCGAAACGTAGCTATGTTCCAGCGTTCAGAGAAGAGAAACATGATATTTCTATGAAAATCTGCACCAAGCGGGGGTTGAACCCGCGCTACAGACTACCGTTAGAGCAATGTGCAACGCTCGACCAATGAGAAACGTCCCTTCCCAGCAAACACGAGACATTGACTCAATGTTGTTTTGATGTTGACCCACCGTCTTCGACGTCGGCCCAACATCAAAACAACATTGAGTCAATGTCTCGTGTTTGCTGGGTTTCTAAGTAATCAGTTGTCGCTGTGTGCCTTTACCGTTGCCTCCTGATCCCATATGTGTGTCCATCTCTGGACACGTCTTTTCTGCTCTACAAAAGCTAGCAGATACTGCCATTTGACTTTGCACAGCAGTATTGACATCTACTTCTTTCCCGTGTTAGTATTTGTGATCGATCGGTCATTTGTGCCACTCCGTGCGAAATGTGGCAGAATGCATTGTTTACAAATAAATTATTGCCACTCTGTTCACCATTGACATCTGTATTTTTTGTAGATCAATGAGGCTATTTGTGTCCGTCCGAAGAGAGACCGGCTCCGGTAGCTCATTTGGTTCGGCCGTGGCTCGTTACCTACAGGTGCCGGGTTGAGTTCCACCCGGGCTGGCTGCTTTTTATCTTGGTTGTGCATCTGTTTCTAAAAGGTTATTTTCAGAGAAATTTATCCATGTAACCCAAAGAGAAACTGTGCGATGGTTCTCCATGGGTCGCATGGTAAAGTATTGAAGAGTTATTTCTAAAGAAGCAAAAGTTGCTTAAAGTGTGTGCTGCTCCAAAGTGTTCTAAGCTGTAGAGTTTGCAGTGCTGTATATGATTTTTGCACACTTCAACGAATCATTGAAATCTATCCATGAAAGCACTGGATGCTGAGCATAGGAATCTCCCCAAGTCAGAAATATTATGTAGAAGAAACATTATGTGTCTTTGAAATATGAAAAGCACGAGAAGGGAACGAGCCCCGAGCTAAACTGGTCATCTTCCCACGCAAGACTCGCCTTCTCACAAGGTCGCAGTCTGCGACCTCGGGAGAAGCCGAGCCACTGCTCTTTAGAGTAAAAATTTACAAACTCTGGCGGCATGAGGCCAATCGCATCAGTTACAAAGGCTCGCCACCTCAACGAATACTTACAAATGAACGGAGAAGGAACACTTTGTTTCTTTGAAACATGCATAATACGAGAATGGAGTTGTAGTGAAGTTCTGGTGGGACAGGCGGTAGAGCTGGTTGCTCCACGGATGGAGGGTAATGAGAACGGATGGTTGCCGGCGTCGACCATCCTGTAATCAGAGCCCAACGAACAAGAGACATTGGGCCAATGTTTGTTTGATGTTGGGCAGCGTCACAGGCAGTGGACCAGCATCAGGCCAATTATTAGGATGGACTCGTGCAACAAAAATAGGATGTTAACCCGATGTTGGCTTCATGATGGACCAGCGTCGTAGACGATGGGCCAATATTAGAACAACATTGAGTCAAAATCTGCTGTATATTGGATCCCTATAACTGCGAAATACATTCACAGCGAAAAAAAACGTTGACCCATGGTTGGCTTAACTTTTAATCCTTTCAAGCCTGACTTTACATTGTCATCTTCATGCACTACAAGCCGCGATTTGATGTGGGTGAAAAAGTAAAGAAAATTGCCATGTATTTGCAAACCAGTTTCATGGGAATATTCATTCTAAAACCCTAGTTGTTGGAAAATTAAGTCTGTTTTCAGGGATGTAAAACGATGCTTTAATGCATCGTGAGGACTTAAAGGGTTAAAGCGCCAAATTAATTATTTGTTATAGCTATTTCTTACCCCCTTCATATGAGTAAAAATCACTAATATTTGTTTAATTTGAGACGAGATATTCGCAAATTTTGATGTTTACACATACATTTAGTTCTCAATAACAATGATTTGATTGGCAAAAAAATTGATTAAAAACGACAAAAGTCGTGCTTTGCGTTGAAACGGTTAACCTTTAAAGTCACACTTCAAAGTATCCCTAAAAACCTACATTATATCCACTGGGGTGAAGTAGTGCGGTTTTGATTTATTAATTAATGAATACACGTTTGCTATATCACAAGGCAATGATCGTTGGACTCTACATGACATATCTAAAATCAGCATAATCAATACTATCAGCATGTGAGGTCTGCTAATTGCTGTGTACCCTAGTAAACGTGCATAATTAATTAATTAATCTATCAGAACAATGTATGGCAATTTCCTTTCGGGTAATCTTCCTCCACTACAAGACAAGAATTGCGACAGAAATTAGCGGTTTGTGGTGGATCAAGATGACAATGATAAATTCAGGATTGAGGGGATTTTTTTTGCAATATGACTTCTGTCGCGCCTCTGAGCCCTCTTCCTCTCCAAGGTCTTAGACTGAATACATGATTGAATTGGGTGATAACTAGAAAGAGTTGTTCGGAAACGAACACGAAAGCAGCCCTCTGCTATTGCCAGTCGGCCATTTCAAATTTGATATAGATCAGCAAACTTTCTCAAGGTTTATTTTATATTACCGCTTTAGCTATTATGCAAAATTTTCGATTTAATGAGAAAAAACAATTAAAAATGACCGTCAGTCGGCCATTTTGAGTTTTACTTCTACAAAATTTACCATGGGTTATCCTTGTGTGAGTCCTTACATTTTTTTCTATGTGCATGGTCAAGCTATTTTGCTTCGATTTTGAGTTGCGTGCATATTACAAAACTGATCAAATTAAAATGGCTGCTAGACCGCCATTTTAAAATTGTTTGCTCCCAAAAGTTAATCAGGTCATTGACTGATATTGCTGTGCATATTTGCCAAACAAAAAGAAAATCTGCTGCAAACTTCTTCCTGAAATGTGCTAACAAGTATTTCCTTGTTAGTGGCCCTAGTAATTAAAGGGTTGATAATATGGGAATCAAAATGTCACCAAAAATCCTCTGGTGTTATCTGATGGCTATGTGAAGTATGAGGAAGCAGAAGTTCATAGATCAGCTATCATGCAAGATTTCCGAGATAATGAAAAAAAATTTAAAAATGGCCGACTGGCGGCCATTTTGTATTTTATAACTGCGAAATTTGTCATGGGTTATTCTCGTGTGAGAAATTACATTTTGTTTTATATTCATGGTCCAGCTATTTTGCATTTTTTTGGGTTAAGTAAATATCACAAAATTATTAGAAGTGTTTGCTTACAAAAGTTAATCAGGTCATTGGCTGACATAGCTGAACATATTTGCCAAATAAAAAGAAGATGTGATGGAAACTAGCTTTTCTTCGTTAGTGGCTATTTAAATTGAAGGGTTGATGATTTGGGGATCAAGACAATTTCTCAGTGGTATGTGATGGCTATGTTAAGTATGAGGAAGCAGAAGTTGATAGATTAGTAGCTATCTTGAAAACAAATAACTGCGGCGGCGGACCGTGTGGAATACAGTAAGCAGCCCGCCTTGGCGAGGGCTGCTTAATTATGTATATTGATGTACCGTACATGTATGTATCAATTAAACTTACCATGTAACACGGTCATACTCACTTTTTGTAGAATGTGATCTATTATGGTGTCGGTATCGTCGTATAGCATTTCCTAGTTATATGGGCACGATTACTTAACAAGTTTTCCGTATCCTGCTGAAATGTGTTATGCCCATTTTTGAACAAGTTGAATAATGATTGAAAAAAAAATCGAAATGACCAATCAAATGCCTATGATCCAGATGAATACGGCCAACCACTGTGATGCGGTGTTTTATCACTTTAACCCTTTAACCGCCGGTGCCGCATATATTCGGGTTTTCATTTTTATTAGCACATTAACTACCACAATTTAAATGTTAAAGATAAAATGTGACATCAACCAGCAAGATTTAAAAAAGTTGATCCCAATTTTGTCAAATCTGAATAATTTTCACTCACTTGAAGTTGTGGATCGCGTCAGCGAGACACAACTTTAAGTGGGATAAAATTCAAATCGAATAATTTGGCGGTTAAAGGGTTAAGGTGTTTCTGGTCAGTCTGGGTGCACTTTGTGATCTTTCCATGTTAGGTCAAAACACAAAAACAGAAAAACAGAAGTGATATCAGATCCACTATCTCATTTCGTTGATGAGCTCAAGTTTTTCGATTGCAATTCGCACACTACTTTTGTAGAGAATACAATATATGTGGAAAAAATGACCTGATATACACTTACATGTAGGTAGGTGTGCTTTGGCAAACGCTTTGAAAACAAAATATGAAACAGTTAACCTTGCAAAGGCAAACAGCAGTAAGGAGTTACAGCTGTTCAAATAAAATATTAAAGCAATCATCAGTATACAACACTCTCTTTTCACCGTAACGTCGATGTGTATAGAAAACGCATTGCATTATTTATTTTTGATAAGAATGAATGAATGAATGAATGAATGAATGAATGAATGAATGAATGAATGAATGAATGAATGAATGAATGAATGAATGAATGAATGAATGAATAAATGAATGAATGAATGAATAAATGAATGGATGAATGAATGAATAAATGAATGAATGAATGAATGAATGAATGAATGAATGAATGAATGAATAAATGAATGAATGAATGAATGAATGAATGAATAAATGAATGAATGAATGAATAAATGAATGAATGAATGAATGAATGAATGAATGAATGAATGAATGAATGAATGAATGAATGAATGAATGAATGAATGAATGAATGAATGAATGAATGAATGAATTGAATAATTAATCAATAAACGTTTGTTCACATAAAGGATAAGTTGAGCCAGGAGAACCTCCTGAGGATGGCAAGACAAGAAAAAATCCTAGACACAAGATTCAAACCTAATCAATCAATCAATCAATCAGTCAACCTAATGTTTGATGTGGTTTTGCATTTATGAATGCTTCTGTGTAAACCTGTCCATTTACTTACTAGCACCTTGAAGTTAGAAGTCTGATCTGCTTTAACCTTTTAAACCTGGTGCCTCAAAGCACCACTTTCAGTGCCTGGACTGTCTTTATACGTCACAATCTGACGTCTACAGACGTCAGATTCTGACGTATAAAGACAGTCCCCGCACTAAGAGAAATAAAATAATTATAAGACCAAGAATATATAATACCACAGGGATATTCAAATGAAGCGGAGAAAGCTAAATAAGACATTTGTGCTGATTTCAAATTGAAAAAAAAAAATTGGTCCCCATGGTTTATTCCAAAATGTTTCGGCGTTGTAAGGGCTAAAAGGTCTCCGAAGCATATTTCAAAGAAAAGGAAATTGTTCACATAGTAATTGTTAGATATTCAGCTACTAAGATAATTCAGTTCTCAAAGATTCAAATGCAGGGAAATAGAAGCAAACTATTCAGTAGAAGAAGGGGTAATAAATAAGCTACTAACAAGACAGAGCGCTGATACAACGACCTCCGAGCACGAGACGGCCGCCTTTGAACAGTTGGTCGTCTGTGCGACTTCAAAACCCGTTTTCCTGTGGCATTCCACTTGGTATTTGGATCACCACCCAAGCTATTCCGATCTGAAAACTGTGTCGCACCCACTGACACCAATGTCAGGTGTGACATAGGAGTACATGTGTATAATCATTGCGGTGGATCACTGACATAAGACACGCCATGTGTATCAACGGTGACCCTGTGATCGCAGATCACGACTGTGACATACAAGTTTACCCATTATACAGCTCTCTATGTTTTCTACGGGTGTTTTTCATGTTATTACAAGGGACGGATTATGTTCCCTATGTCATTTAATATACAGATTTTTAAAGGTTGACCCATTCTACGAATTCCTCAGTTTCCTACGGATTTTCTTTGTATAATACAATTTGGTGACGGATTTTTTATGTAAATATGATAAACGTCATTCTACAATTTTGCAAAAAAATCATTTTTAGTCCTTTTATAAGCAAATCAAACAACTATTAAAAGGAGGTAAATTTGTGTTTAATAAGAGAAAGAACGTAAATCAAAAATAAACAATATGTATTTTTTAACTGCTTGAACTAGTGGGTCGCGGTAGCGAAACAAAAAATCAAGCAGTGAAAAATACAATTAGATAACTTGAATGTTAAAGGGTTAAGGTCAAGATGTTGGATCAACGTTAGATCAATGTGGAACCAATTTCTTATGATTTCTGAGTTTGTGACACTGGCCGCCATTGTCTCTTCTTTGATTGTATATTATGTGGCTTCTCTTCTTCGAGCAGGGGCTGAGGCACCGGTGTAGTGGAAGCTTTCACTATGGTGCATTATAGAAAAAAGCTGAACAATATAAATACCTGGGTGGGGTGTATATCACCAAGTCCGCTAATAACGTGTTAAAAGAAACTTTTTCTCATCCTGCTTCCCAATCTGGGAAAGCATTGTTTTCGCTACGTAAACAGTCCCGTCCTCTGGTCGGTAAAGTGTCACTCACTATTGCGTTCAACATATTTGATTGTCAAATATTGCCCATACTAGAATATGGAAGTGATATATGGTATACAGGCGATGATGTTAACGATCTGAAAAAAATCCATCTAAAATTTTGTTAAATATAGGCCTACACTTGGAGTTAGAAAGCAAAAACCTACACCTGCAATATATGGGGACACGGGACGATTTCCACAGATCATCCGAAAACACACAAAATATGTAAAATATCGGTGTAGAATTTTCAGAGCCATCCAGTCAGAAATGCCTACAATATGCTTCTTGAGCTAGATATAATTGGCTTCACGAATTGGTGTTCCCGTATTCCCTCTGGCCTCGAACGAGCCGGGCTTGATCAATCTCGGGAATCACAGAATATTGGGGATACAAATGAATTCATGCTTTTATTTAAAGAATCAATTGTTAAAATATTTACAAAGCAGGGGAGAAAATATATTGAGAGTTCGAGTAAGCTTCGCACATATGCATTAGTAAAACAAAATTATGTGTTGAACCATATATCTTACACATAAGGGGGAACCACCTCATAACAACAATGGCGAGATATCGAATGATCTCAAATGATCTCGCTCCAATAAATCAGCAAATATGCACAAGGTGTGAATTAAACGAAATTGATGGCGAAATGCTTTTTCTTCCCCACTGTAGCGCTATGAATAATGAACGCGAAATCTTGTTTAATTCTGTGTCCGCAATTATCAATATACAACCGACAAATGATATGTTTCTACAAATTATGACATCTAGAGACATAACCGTGGTGTCACTAGCGCAGTTCATCTATGGATGTTCTAAACAAATTAAGGGTTAAACTTACTGAGTATAATAAATCACAAGTCACCTGTCGCTATATTATGTATAATCATTATCATGATTTCATGATCTGACTTGGGTATTACCACATATCAGGACGGCTGTTGCTCTCGTAATTTATTTTTTTGATTTTCAAGGCCGGTTAGGGACGTCTTTGTTATCAAACGAGGTGAGGCCTTATAAATAATTTCAGAGTTGCTAAGTCAACTCATTTTCTCTATTTGGTCGTGAATGTTTTTCTTCGATTGTAACTCCGAGTATGTGGTACTAACTGGGTCGTGATTGAAATAGTATGAATTGAACATATAGTGAATTAAAATAAGCTGTAATGTTTTTGCGCGAGGGCCATGGCCTTTGTGAATTGCACAAATAATTATTAACCA
The DNA here is from genome assembly GCA_964017125.1 of Flabesymbios commensalis. Classification (NCBI taxonomy): domain Eukaryota; kingdom Metazoa; phylum Annelida; class Polychaeta; order Terebellida; family Flabelligeridae; genus Flabesymbios; species Flabesymbios commensalis. Next base: position 40,738,355 of record OZ024913.1, read on the forward strand.
CCATTATTACTGTTACAACGTTGCTAATTTTGCACCACTTGTTAATATCAGGGAATTTACGAGCTCATAGTGATTGTGCTTGCATGGTCACATGGCTCGTAGCTACCTGTTTCACGGATTGCCACATTTATTTACTTTCATGCTATTATATTTGATTTTTTAAAATACCATATAAGTTTTACCATTGTCTTATTGCATATACTTCAGTTACTGTAGCATAATTATGCGCTTGTATATATTTTTAGGTTTCTACGCTTTCCAGAGTGTCTTTTTTGCTACTATATGATTAGTATGTTATACATAGTAGCTATTTTATCTCTGGTTTTGGTGCGGGAAACAAAACGATAGACACCTATGTTATCTTGGCAATGCCTTTTAATTTTATTTTAATTAGTAGCCATTTATATTACCGAAATACCCAGTTTTTATTATGGCAATGTCACTTAACATGATTTTATTTATGTTTGTCATACCATGTATATTGTCATATGATTTTAACAAATTACCAATCTTGTATATACATGTACAAAATATCTCTTTCATTTCTATGACAAATAAGTATGTTAATAAATTTTTTCTGTCAATAAAATATCTGTCTGTCTGTCCGGTTAGCACTGACGCCTGTCGCGACGTAGTTCATTGCTCGTCCCCGATTCCCGTCTTCAGATTTCAAAGAAGCAAAATATTTTATCCACGTTCACTCATAACAAAGCAAAAAAAAAGAAAACGATTCAAGAATAATGTTGAGAGCCTCCGTGACCGGATTATATCCAGCAATAGTAGGGCTCACGCTAAAATCACAAATCAATGAGCTGTATACTGGTGGGGCTAAGTTTAGAATGTGGGAAAATAATGCCGCAGATCGATGTGGAATCCTCGATGCTCTACTAGTTTAATGCGCTGCGACATTTCTGTGAAAGGTTCCCCAATCTGTTAAAACAGATTCCTCAAACTGTTAGAAGAGATTAGAAAATAATTATGTTATATAATGTATAAGAGTTTTGGCACAGTGACGCGGTTTATCTAAATATAGATCTGATTGATCGAGATGCCAAGCTGATACCTAAAAGCTGATACCTAAAAGATGATACCTAAACGCTGTTACAAGAACTGAACTATTTTCATGAGAAGTCGACAACAAACGTACACCAACAAAATAAAATAAATATGCATTTAAGATATTCGTCAAAATGCTGTATTTTAAGAATAATTTCATTGGATGTGCACCCTTTTTGTAACGTTTTGGAATTGCGCCTTCAGAAAAAACTGATTTAAGTGGTCTTCGACTGTCACTTACGAGAAGCGTCAATTGGTGAATAAATAATAAGCATAAAACACGTCTTTCTCTGTAACCGCGCGTTGATTTCCGGGTATAACGTATCCTGATAATGATGCACAGTGAGCGAAATCTCAAATAAAACAAATCACAAAAAAACGCCAATTGTGAATTATTACAGGTCTAGATTTTAATTAAGTGGGTATTTCACATTCACTTGAAACGCAATTATGTCGGCAATACCATTTTCCAGTGAATAACAATATAAAGTAAATACATGTGTAGCATAGTGATATAAACTTTATCTTCACTCTTCAATGAAGAGTAAAGATAAAGTGTATGTTTTTCTTGTCTTGTTATGTCACTATGATATACTGGTAAAAGTACATTGGAACTGTATGAAGAGTCTTCATACACTTTTAATTACAGTTACTAGTATTGCTACATCATATAGAGATGAACATAGAACAAGAATAGACACATGTAAGTCCAATTTACTATTACCAGTGATTGCTACATGATATAGAGAATAACATACCAGAATTAGCACCTGTAAATTTAATTTACTATTACCTGAGATTGCTTCATGATATACAGAACAAGAATAAAAACCTGTCAATTTAATGTAATATTACCAGAGATTGCTACATTGCTACATGCTACACAAGAACAAGAATAGACACCTGTAAATTCCATTTTAATATAATAATTATTTTAGGCCCAAAAAGCGTCAGCAGATCTTTAATAAACATTTTATCTGCTGTATTCAATACTATTCTTGTTTCTTGAGATCGTTACTAAGAACTCGCTGTATTGAGTAATTTCCCTGTTTCTCTGGCTAAGTGAATCCACACTCTGTTTACAGGGCCCTTGTTGAGGGTTGCATATTGGGCTGGACATTTGCATTACCTGCACAGCTAAGTCGGATTAAGATCAATAGAGAGAAATAACAGACCCGGTCTCTAAATATCTGACCCTTTGATCCACATCCTCTCAAGCACGTGACCGTGGTCAAGCGACGGTTCTACGTTGGGACAAAGTCCACAACGTTGGCCAAAAGTAGATTTGTTGCTCGACAACAACGTCTATAGGCCTTATATTTTCGGCAAATATCGCGTGTACATTATCGGCAAAAATAGTCGATATTTAGGGGAAACACATTATGTATTCCAGGTAAAAAATCATTTTTATTTTAGGTAAAAACTGTGTATATTTCCGACAAAAATCATGTTTTTTCGGCACATATTGTGTATATTTGTGACGTACACAGTGCATGAGAAACGAGACTAGTGGCGCAATGACAAACGTATCGTGTGTAGGTCATGGCATAGTCATATGTTTAGTATATAAAGGCATACAAGTGATTATTTTGTATATATAAAAATACTTATTTTATCTATGGTTTTCAGGCGGGAAACATTATATATCCTGTACAGTATTATTAACGTGCATATTCCTCATAGTTATTTTAGTTATTATAAGGCGGGGGAAATGGTACACTGGTTAAAGCTGCCTGCTTGGAAAGTCGGAGATCGCGGGTTCGAACCCCATTCTGGTCTTCATGTTTCAAAGTAACAAAATGTTTCTTCCCCGCTCACTTGTAAATATTCAATATTGTGGGGAGCATCCGTGACCGAGAGGTAGCGTGTTCGGCCTCAGACCGGCAGAGCTCGAACTTCGAATCATGTGTCTGGAGGGCAGTGTCATCTCATTTATCTCACCATCCTCAGGACGCTCTTCTGGCCCTGTTTAACCTATATGTGCACAAAAGTGGCCTAACACCCCATTCACTTCATTTCATTTTAGGTAATATATACTTGCACATATATTTTATGAATTTATATTTTGATGTAGTGCTTAAATACTTTACTGTTATGTCACACACATGTATAGATTATTTCTTATATATTAAACTATTTAAACATATCATAATGACTCTGATACATACTTAATTACATGTCTTATGATTGTTGTTACTTTTATGTTATATCAACTTTTATACAACATAAAATGGGTGAAACATATAATTAGATCACTTGGCATTTAAAAGGTTATTTAGGGAGAAAGGTGGAATCGGTGAGGTTTTGTTGATAGTCCTCATGGATCGTCACTCTGAATTAAATTTATTTATTACATTAAAAATTATATCTGAATATTGGGGTATCCAATAAACAAATAAGAAAAATAAGACAATGATTTTTAAATTAATGAAACGTACAATCATATAGCTTGGTGTTTCAAGGGTTAGCCATTAAACACAAAACATTTGTATAACAGTTATACAATGTCGACCCAACGTTGAAGACGTTGGGCCGATATTGTATAAATGTTATCCAAATGTTTTGTGTTTCCAGGGTTAACGTATAAGGCGAAGGTCTGGCATATGAGGAATTCGTATTTTATGGAACATTATGCAAAGTGGCTGTGGATCACAATGGGTCACTAATGATTCCTGAGAAGGTCCAGTCAGCCGGATCCTCAGATCCGTAGCCGACATCCTGAGGCCGGATCCAGGGTAAGCCTGCTAGGACTCCGTCTGCGTTTCAGTGTGTGGAGCCTACGTGACCCAGAGGTAGCGTGCTCAACCTCAAACCGCAGAATGAGTCTTCTATATTCATCCATAAAAAGTCAATATGTGCTCGATTTCAGACAGGCAGGGCTCGAAATTATATTCCTTAATGATTAGTGTCCTCCGGCTTGTATGGCATAATTAGTTGTTTAGTATCAAGTGTGTATTGTAAGTTTGAATCTTGCGTCTGTAGGATTTTTCTTGTTTTACCATCGTCAAGAGCTGAGGTTCTCTTTTTTGCACATTAATGCTCGTGGCATCATTTTCCTTATGCATTTTGAAACTGAATAATTAACGAAGTGACAGTTACGACGTAGTTGTTTGAACATTATAATTTGCAACGTATTATTCCTTCAGCCGACTGAGGATCCATTTGGACGTGACAAATTGTAAATTCAGATTAGTTGTTACCATAATTATGTTAAATAGTCAACACAAACATTATAGGCCCCTTGCAGTTAGAAGGTGCTGAACTGCCACTTTCCCCTTGGAGGTGATAAACTGCCACTTAAAAAAGTGGCAGTTTAGCACCTTCTAACCCCAAGGGGACGATATGTTAACTCTATCTTGGACTAATTGGTCAATAGAGGTTCAATATGTTGTACTTATTGGCTCAGTATCTCTGCGGTGCCTCAGTATGTAACGTGACGTTGTCACATAGCCAGTGTATATGGTAGACGTTGTCGCACTTGTGTGTGTAGATCAGAAAGGATACGTTGTGGTGACGTTGTCGCATCTCGTGTGTGTATGGTATACGTTGCCATGACGTTGTCGCATTTTCTGCGTCTGTGGTTAAGACAATATATGTTGCCGTGACATTGTCGTATTTCCTGTGTGTGTGGTTAAATCAAGAGGCGTTGCCTTGACGTTGTCACATTTCCTCTTGTGTGGCATACGTTGCTGTGACGTTGTTGTATCTTCTGCGTGTGTGGTTCAGCATGGCATCAGTGTGTGCCGGTGGACAGAAGACGTTACAGTAACGTTGTCGCATCCCCTGCGTGTGTGAGTGAGCACGGCATCTTCATTACCTTCCGCATTGGGAGGCAGGGATCGGCCACTTTGATCCGGATCGCGGAGTGATTACACGGACCTCTACAGTAAGCTGATCCGCGCACATCCTACATGGCGTGACACCACGCCATGGCTAAATGTCCAGAAGGTACACTATAATCCTGATGATCATACTCCTCGTCCATCTAGAAATGACCAGGTGCTGGATCATTTAAGACCGTTAAGCCAGAGATGCTGGCTCAACGGTCTTATATAGTCAAATGCTGGCTCAACGGCCCTAAATGGCCAGATGCTGGCTTAACGGCCTTAAATGGCCAGATGCTGGCCTTACGGTTTTAAGCTAAATGGCCAGATGCTCAAAGGCCTTAAATGATCAGATGCTGGCATAACGGTCTAAAATGGCCAAATGCTGGTTGACTTAATGGTCCTAAATGGACAAATGCTGACTCAATGTTCCTAAATGGCCAGATGTAGGCTTAACGGTCTTAAATGGCCAGATGCTGGTTTACTTAACGGTCCTAAATGGACAGATGCTGACTCAACGTTCTTAAATAGCCAGATGCAGGCTTAACGGTCTTAGGTAGACAGGTGCTGACTCAACAGTCATTAATAGCCAGATGCAGGCTTAACGGTCTTAGGTAGACAGGTGCTGACTCAACAGTCATTAATGGCCAGATGCAGGCTTAACGGTCTTAGGTGGACAGGTGCTGACTCAACAGTCATTAATGGCCAGATGCAGGCTTAACGGTCTTAGGTGGACAGGTGCTGACTCAACAGTCATTAATGGCCATATGCAGGCTTAACGGTCTTAGGTGGACAGGTGCTGACTCAACAGTCATTAATGGCCAGATGCAGGCTTAACGGTCTTAGGTGGACAGGTGCTGACTCAACAGTCATTAATGGCCAGATGCTGGCTTAACGGTCTTAAGTGGCCAGATGCTGGCTCAACAGTCCTAAATTGGCAGATCAGTTAAAGCGAAGTAACTAATGCCAAGCTAAGGGAGTAAAATGTATTTCGACGTAATCTCAAAAATATAATAATTATATTGGTGAGCCTACGTCACCTCGTTATGTGGAAATAATAAAACTAAATACAACTATAAGACGAAATAAAACAAGAAAGAGATCACTTATTCCAATTATTACGAGATAATATCATAGTAGTGTAATTATAGATAGTGAGTTTTTCCGACTGTTAAAAGGCTGAACCAGCAAAATTGTTATTTTCAATCACTGAATTGAACTACGTGTATGTTTTTGCGATGACTTCTTTTCAATTAATGTGACTCATGAGTGGATGCGAAAATGATTAATGTATGATATATTTATAATTGCACCAGCTTTTCACAGATTTCGTGTAAATGTCAGCATTAAATAGTAAAACAAACTAATTAATGGGAAAAAATAGTATATCTCTGAGATTAAATAGCCTGAGCAAGCATGAGCATTCCGAAATTAATATTGCCACAGTATTGCTGATTACCGGTCGCAACTTAACAAGAGTAGAATTCTAACCTACCTACACGTAAAAAGACATCTTTTTTCTGCGAAGTGAAAAACGCGATATCGAGCAAATCTTCACCAAATATCATTGCCATCACATTCTCCTCCGCCTCGTGTTCTAGTGATGCCTGAGTGGGTGGATTTACGTTTAAAGTTACCGTCCACAGAAGAAAAAACGACGCTTTTACCTATCTGACTGCTGGACTTTGTCATGCTGTTTTTCATTGATTTTGACCCTTATTTAAGCGCTACATTATCAATTTTAATTTTCCCCCACTTGAAGTTGTGTCTCGCTAACGCGACCAACAACTTCAAGTGAGTGAAAATTGCTTATATTTGTACAATTTCAATCAAAGTCTATGCAAATATTGCCAATGCGCATTTCTCTCACATTTTTAATTTTTTTATTCTGATGGTAAACACGGCTATAAACGTGATTAGCACTTTACGGGTGAAGCTAGAAATGCTAACGCAATATCCAGCTTCATATACAATTGTTATGCTGCTAATTTTGGTGTGTCGTCGATCTATCCCACATATAAAAATAAAACTCGAAAAATGCACTCGACATTGACATATCCTGTGGTTGTTTTAGGCTGTCAAATGAACTCAAGGTCAGCTGAAAAAGGTTATAGTGACGTGATATGTCAAAGTTGAGGACTTTGGGAAAAGTTGTGTTTTTGTAATACATGCAAGTGACCAGTGGACGCTAGGATCAGAAACTTTATCAAAAATGTGCGACCTGCTAGGGCCAGTTGTGTCCGCCAGGTACAAAATGTCCGCCACAAGATATGTCTGCAAAAAAGCGCACAAACATAATCTCCGCCATAATAGGATATATCTGCTAAAAACGCAAAACAAATACCCGCCACAAGCTTATGTCCGTAAAATATGTAAAAAAACACGTAAAAAATATACACCCTTTTCAATAACAACACGCCACACAGTGAGCAACGCTGAACTGTTTTAATCAGACAACTGTTACACACTTTTCAATGACAACACGCCACACAGTGAGCAATGCTGAACTGTTTTAATCAGATTATATGACTGGGGGATTTTTATGCATTACGTAATTGAGGACTCCTAACCTTTACGATGATACCACAGCCCAGGGATTGTAGTCCGTAATAACAGACTCTGTACGCGATACGTAATCTGTATCTTTGACATTCGAAAAGCTGTGATTGTCCACTTGCGCAACCGATTCATTACACAATTAAGAAACCCTTATAGCCCGGGGATCGACTATAAACGTCATAATCTTACGTCTGTAGACGTCAGATTATGACGTCTAAAACTCGTCCAAGCAGTCTATTGTCCGCAAGATATGTCCGTCAAGAACGCAAAATGAATAAGTCCGCCACAAGATATGTCCATAAAAAAAACACAAAAGAAATGTCCGCCAGCCTCTGATATTTTTTTTACGTCTTTTGCAGACATATCTTGAGGCGTACATTTGTTTTTGCGTTTTTTGCGGACATATCTTGTGGCGGACATTTCTGTACCTGTCGGACACATTTTGCCCTACCACGGCCTACCCTACCAAAATGATAAATCCACCAGATATAAAAACAGGGAGTTATATCTCCGCGTCAAATAGTAATGCCGATACCATGTAAATCTGACATTATCAGCTAATGTATACGGCAGTAATCAAAGAAGGACGCCTTAACCCTAAAAGCGCTGAAATTTTTTTGTATAAACCATGGAGACTAAAGGGTTTTGTTCGATTTGAAATCATAACGAATATCTGAGTTAGCTCTTTCCGCCTCATTTGAATACCTATGTTATGGGTCTACGACCTGTCACCATTATAAATATATTTATTCTTTCAATGCGGGGATTGACTTTAAACGTCATAATCTGACGTCTACAGACGTCAGACTATGACGTTTGAAGATCCCCGGGCTATAAGGGTTACTTAATTGTGTAATGAATCGGTTGCCCAAGTGGACAATCACAGCTTTTCGAATGTCAAAGATACAGATTACGTATCGCGTATAGAGTCTCGTCGCCTCGGAGCTAAAGGATCCTATCTGCCACTCTGACGAGTGTCAGATAGGATCCTTTAGCTCCGAGGCGACGGTCTGTTATTACGGACTACAATCCCTGGGCTGTGGTATCATCGTAAAGGTTAGGAGTCCTCAATTACGTAATGCATAAAAATCCACCGGTCATATAATCTGGATAATGGCTAAACATCTCCATAATTATGATGATGGCTCACATAATCATGACAAACACTCAGATTTCAGTCATCCCACGGTAAAGAATCTCTCGGTCACATATCACAAAACAATCCTCATACTATAGGTCTGGTTTTGCGTATTAACTATAAATTTCTTACACAAAGATGGAGAAAGATGACTCTTCCCCAAAATGACTGGAGTTCAATACATCTTTTTTATTTTGTGTCTCGCTGCCGCGATCCACCACTTGAAGTGAGGAAAAAAAATGAATTCTATAACTTAGCGCTTTAACTCTTTAACCGCCGGTGCCGCATATATTCGGGGTTTCATTTTTTATTAGCACATCAAGTACCACATTTTAAATATGTTAAAGATAAAATGTGACATCAACCAGCAAGATTTGAAAAGAGTTGACCTCTATTTTGTCAAATCTGAATAATTTTCACTAACTTGAAGTTGTGGATCGCGTCAGCGAGACACAACTTCAAGTGGGTGAAAATTCAAATTGAATAATTTGGCGGTTAAAGGGTTAAGGGTTAACACTTTGGAGGCGAATCACAAATATAATTATTCTCTTAAACGTTTATTACCACTGCAGGTAGTACCCTTAATAGGAATAAAGTGTCGATAGTTATAATTGATCGGCCGACATTTCGACAGATCTGAATAATTTTCACTCACTTGAATTAAAATTCCAATTAAAAAACTTTGAACCATAAGGGTTATAACCTGTCTTAATTATACCAAGGGAAATGTCAAGTGCCACCTCACTCAAATAAACTAATTTGCGTGCAACAGGGCTGTCCTGGGCTAGGAGATGGGACTCGGATGTGACATGTTGAGTACCAGGATTGATGCACGGTGGTATTTAATTGCTGTCATCATCCACCTGACAAGTCCATGGGAAATGTGACCGCTAATTAGGCATAAGCGCAGCTTGCCAATGATGTGCATTGGGTTTGAGTGCAAGATCAGGGTGTCCGAGACACCAAAAATATCATTTTATGGCAAATATTTTGATTCAATAGTGATTTCAAAGTAGAAAAAACGGTGTTAGTGTTGGATTCTGGTAACGATGTTAACAATAAATAACCCAACACATATCCCACCAGTGTGGTAATTATTGTGCAGTGGTCACAAAATGTTATGGTTTGATCACGCGAACTGGCTTGGCGAACTGTATAAATGCATGTAGCCTACAGCTAGCCCAGCCATGTGTTTGCCGGTGTGCACACAAGCGGTGTGGCCAACATGGCGGTTGCAGAACATACCTGTGGTTGTCTTCACCAGTGAAGTTCACTGTGAAAGTTCAAAGTGTTATAATTGGTAACTATCATATTTAAAGCAATTTACAGCAAAACACGTGCCTCCAGGGAGTAATGTCCGTTACAACTCGCTCTTAATATATAGATAACATGATTTGGGAAGGCTGAATGGTAGTAGTACGTGCGAAAATGACTGACGTACATCTATCTCTACCAGATCAATTTAAATCAAACAACATTTCTAGATGATCTATTTTTAAGTTTTACTCGTGAATTCTTGTCAAACACATGTGTTTGACAATACAAGAATACAATCAATATACATTCACTAGAAGCTTATAAGTCTCGATTTATATCATGGAATTTTTTTCAAAGCCACAAACTCATGTAAAGTGATTATCGATCATCAAGTCTACCTTCTATTATATTAGATTAATAAGAACGAATGCATTGGCTTCGTATAACTTTCTGTTCTAAATCCGTTCTGCTTGTCATATAAAACCCACATGTTTCTATATACTTAGGTACATGTAGGTGTTATAAGTATTTTCAACCATCGTGTTGCGCCTCATGCAGATCATGTAGATCTGGCATTGACAATATTGAATCCCACACCAGCGACTGTCAAACACCTGTTACTGCAGTGCAAAGGCAAACAGCAGTAACTGCCTGCGTAACCTGTAAGCAGTGACCGCATTGCAACAAGTACATTACAAACTAGTTGTCTAAAGGAGGATATGCCCTTCTGTTATATAGCCCCATCGTTGTCATCTTTATCCACTACAAGTCGAGAATTGCGACAGCAATTCGCGGCTTGTAGTGGATAAAGATGACAACGATGGGGCTATATAACAGACGTGCATGGCCGCAGTAGGTCGTTGCTGATATATCAGTGAAATGTGAACGAATCTCCTTGATAGTGTTCGTGTAGCAACTTCAACGAGTGATTTGAAATGAAGGAAGGGTTTCTTGCCTGGCGCGGCCGACCCCGATGGCTCATTCGGTCCGGTTGAGCCTCGAACGCCGGCCGGGTCGGATGTTGTCATCGAGGTTGTGTATATGCAGTGCTCTAGACTGTTCAAAGGCCTGGAACGTATTGTGTTGTCTATGGTACGGTGGACTGAACCCTTGAAGTCATTCAATAAGAGTAGGGCCTAGTCCTGACTTGGAACTTCGTTCTGGGGTGAGTGTGCAGAAAGCGACATAAGGTAATAACTGTTCACTCACTTTTGCATTATCCGCATGCAGGTGAAGTAGTTAGACGTTACATTTATAATCTCCACAACAATGGTGTACCGTGTACAGGAAGACTTGTACACCAGCGTAATTCAAACACCTGTTACTGTGGTGCAAAGACAAAAAGCAGTAACTGCTTACATGTAAAGTAGGGAGTCACTGCTGTAAGTTTTCCTATGCATGACAGTTTAGTGTATCCGCCCTTGGTCTGATGGCTAAGTAGTACATGTGTGGGTGAACACGTTATTAATTTTCCCTATGTGTTCGTTGTGCCCCGCTTCCCCGTCACTGCGGGGAGTGATTGTTCCCTGAAAATAGGGAGTGACAAAAGATTTACAGGCAGCCTTGTCATCTATTGTGGTGCAAAACAGCAGTCAGTCCATCCACGTGTTAGGCCACACGTATTTATTATTGTGGTGCACGGATTGATTTGGAAGAAAAGTTAGATCAGGCGATATAAAACAATTGGAAGTAAATATTTTACTTTTTTAATGCTATTCAGCAGATTACACTTTGCGAAACTTTATTGAATTTATTTGGTCTTTCTTTTCCAAAAAAAATGACAGGGGACGAGTGAAAAATCTAGGATTTTCCATTTCAATTTATTTCTTGTATTGGAGCCAGCCGCATCCGCAAACCACATTATAAAATAAGCGTGGCCTTTAATAACCACCCCCGCCCCACGCGCACAGCACTGGGCCAGTGACGTATACGATTAGCTCTGATGCTGGCAACGCTTCCACAGCGCTGTGTATCCTGACAAAGCATACGGATCTGGAGTAGCGTCCAGAGCGGATAAGTCATGGGAGGTGGCTGGTAGAGGCGATGAACTTATTGCAATCTGGGCGGCTGTCTCGGGAACCGCGGGGTTCTATAGTTCCGCTGGTAACAATGGCAGAAGAAGAAAAGACATACACCGAGCTACAGTATGGCGCTGGTTCATTAACACTTTGAGTGTTGCAGGCATGCGACAGCCGCCTCGCCAGTCTTTTCTCATTTCCTTATTTAAAATAACACTTTTCAGCTTTAGATTTGAAAAGTCACTCCACCAGCTAGTTGAGCTAAGCTCAACGACCAGCATGTTTTAAAGTGTAATAGTTTAGATCAATCAAAACAAATTATAGGCACATTCGTATATGCTATTGTCCATTGTGATAAAAGGTATATTCTTCATTTTAAGAAAATGTACATATATATTACATCACAAGAGGTGAAAATATTTAATATATGACCGTGTTTTCATCCCGTTATAAAATATGTGAATTGTCTTAGTAATCACGTGTAGCAAAATGTCTAGACTCGTTAATTTGACATGATGATGTACGATTATAAATAATCATTAACATGATTAACATGAGAAAAATGGTCGAATCTGCTTAAATACTTTTAAGAATTCAGCCCATCACTATTGATGATGTACTTGGTATTATGTGTTTTCCATTGCCTCTTGAATTAGCCCTTTAACCGCCAAATTATTCAATTTGAATTTTCACCCACTTGAAGTTGTGTCTCGCTGACGCGATCCACAACTTCAAGGGAGTGAAAATTATTCAGATTTGACAAAATAGGGGTCAACTCTTTTCAAATCTGGCTGGTTTATGGCACATTTTATTTTTACCATATTTAAAATGTGGTATTTAATAATGCTAAGAAAAAATGTGCGGGAGTAATCGTGTTTCATATAATCCTCTTTTTCCAGATTAGTTACAGCATGTCACATAAAGATAGTATCTTCATGATATTGGCCTACGTGTCGACTCTCATCAAATTTCGGGCGATTTTATGAAACAAAAAAGTAAAGTAATTATTTAATTCTCAGCACGCCCAATATATTCAGTTCTGCGCTAATTAATTAAGTAAACCTACCTGGTAGGACAGGGGAAACGAGTACAAGAACCAATGAGTAGAGGAAAATAATGCTTGAATAATTTTGTTTCATTCGGTTGAAAATTAACCGTGAAATCAATGTGAGAGAAACACAACCCATGCATACACATATATGTATTCAATTACCACGATTAACAAGCCAGAATAAATCGAGTACAATTAGCGATTCTGCCGTGCAAAGCCAAAAGGCAGTTACTGCTACGGCATTTTAGCTTTGCCGAGCAAAATTGTGGTGCTCGGAATGGTGTAGAAGGAGTAGGTCATGATAGTGGACAGTTAATTGTGGGATGCGTGCCTGGAGGTAACTAGCGGTAATTAGCATCAGAACCTTCTGGGCGTTCATATACCCCTCCTTCAATATTGAAGGTACAGTCTGAAGGAATCCATTGCTGCTCATTTTACCATTTTAGAAAAGTAAACTTTGTCAAATTGCAGTTATTGATACAAAACATGAAACAACATCTAATTTTATAAAGGGTTAGGGATGTTGCAAAGTTAAAAAAATTCCAAACATCCAAAAAAAAGTTGGTGGGTGGGTTGGTGAGGTGAGCTCTATCCAATTTTTTGGATGCCTGGAATGTTTTTACCTTTGCAAGGCCCCTTAACGCCAATTGCTATACGGTGCCAACAGACAGGACTTAGTAGCGGGTGCACCCTCAGGGGCATCGCTATATATCACACATTCTGCAAGCTGACCGAGAAGGTGCAACGTTATGACAAATCGCTGGCGACAATAGCAAGTAAGCTTTGATTAGTTTTCAATCGAAATAGGTTACTGCTGATATTTTAGTGACATGTAAACATATCTCCTTCGTAGTTTTCGAATGGCGGCTACAAAATGAAAGTGATCACACTCCACAACCATAACCTTACACAGTGGTACCGGTGAAGTATCCAACTTCCTGTTGTGTTTGCAAACGATTCAGTAATTTTTTTTTCTACTTATTCCGGCATCAACTATACTTCTTTACGAGTATCTTGTGGAAGTTATCGCTTGAGCCTGCGCGTCAATAAATAAGACTGTACTAGATCAAGTCAACTAAAATGACACTTCAGAAAGCTGCAGAAGGATGTGACATTTCAATAACATTAGACAGTCTCATCCATTAAAGGAGGGCGGCGTTTTTTTTATCCCCAGCTTTACGGAGTAGTAACAGAGAAACGTGATCGATAGAAAATGTCTCTAAGATCCCGCTCTCTATGATGTCTGTGCCGAGAGGCGATCTAAGCTAAGCGATGAATATCGAGCCAACAACGGCCCAACGCTGGACCAGCGTCTTCGATTTTGGTCCAGTTTTAGACCGCTGCTGGATAGATTCATTGAGTTGTCCGTGTCGAGCTAAACTACAGAGATAATGGTCACCTAAGCAAACACAAGACGCTACCTGAATGTTGGTTTAATGTTGGACCACCGCCTACGACATTGGCCCAACATTAAGCCAGCTTTGGGTGAACGTCTCGTCTTGGCCGGGAATTGCACAGATAATGGCGACCAATCCGGTGGCCTCCTGCACAGACCTTGACATTCAAAAGCAATATCACTTATGTAGTATGAACGACTGGTTTCTAATAGTGCAAATGGCAGGGTGGATCTCACAATTGCACGGTGGGGTGGGATTTGCCACCTGCTAAATGGGGGTTTACAGATAAAGGGGAACAATAAAAACTACGGGAAGGAGGTAATCAAGTAAACGGATTTGCGGAAAAATCTTCTGGCTAATCCAGTCTTAAGATGTTAAAATATGATGTTTGGACCTAGTCAGTCGCTCTGCACATTTTTACGTGCACTAATGCGTGAAATATGCAAAATTAGAAGTATTTTTAATTTGTGCCTTAACTTAAGTAATATAGTTATCTATATGTCATAATGCGCACCAACTTTTATCCTTTGTTTAACATTATCAAGGGGGGATATAAAAGTGTTTCACTTATTTAATAAGGATCGTGTTTTAAAATGTTTGATAATTCTCATCAGTTGGAACAACAACATAAATTGTCCCCTTGGTTGTAAGCCCTATATGTAAGCCCTATATGGCGATTTAAAAAATGACAAAATATTCCGTGATTTATATTTCATAATATCGCACAGTGGTTTTTTCTGATCTTTTAGGCGATTTGGGATATTCAACCTGTAGCCAACCAAGGATTGCACTGCGGACAATGGTAGAAAAATGCCTACAGACGCGAATTCAAGAATCTCCCGAAAAGTATTATTATAATAGCGTTAATAAAGAAAACTGAAAATTCGCGAATTCTTAACTTCGTGAAAAGTCCCAAAATAAAAAATTCGCGGTTTAAAAGTCGTATGCTAATTGATCACTCTGTTATATTCATCCAAAGTGGACAAAATGACTGATAGTGCGTGCTACGCTAAAACGGGTGTTTTTTCTGCTTAACAGCATAATGTTGAGCCTTCAGAATGAAATAACATCACTGTCATTTGTCATTTCCATAATGTGAGCAATAGATAGGAAATTACTCAATTCGGTAATAAAATGTACAGTGATTTTTGCTCACACGGTTTTTCATGAGAACTCTGGACACTATAATTACAAACGATCTCGTCGGTATATTTTTATTTACACGTTTTTCATGTGAGATTTCGGGTTTTAATTATATAACAAGATCATGTCAATGCTTATAAAATGCAAGTTTTCACAAAAGCAAAATTGGATAAGCACTTCTTATTTTGAGGGAGTGGGAAATGAAATAAGACATTAATGAATTCGGCAACAAAATTTACTTTTTACTGTTTCACATAGTTTTTTTTGGGGGGGCTCTTGGATAAATATCGCATAACAAAATTACTGCTATACTTCTCTGTGGAACTACATTTTTAAAAATTAAGCAGTTATAGCCATCTAGCTTTGAAAGGAAGTACTACTGTTTGAAAAGTGGATAATTCTTGGATGATTATCACATTATAAGACCACTTCTCTATAATGTTGTTTGACAAACTGCACTGCTGTACATTACGGCTCTCCTTGCTGTGGCGCATCCAGAGGGGGGGGGGCAAAGGGTCTTAACCCTTTCAAGCCTGAATTTACCATTGTCATCTTCACCCACTACAAGCCGCGAATTGCTGTCGCGATTCTCGACTTGTAGTGGATGAAGATGACTTGGAGTGGGTGACAAATTAACAAAATATATCGTTATTATTATAACAATTCCACAAAAATTGTCATTCCAAAACCCCTAGGTTTGAAGAAATAAGGTCATTCTTCATAGATGCGAAATGATGCTTTGGTGCATCGTGAAGGTTGAAAGGGTTAACTAAAGTGACCAAGCATACCTCGCCATTACCAGGACGTCCGTAATTAAAACGCAAAATGTATTTTGTGGTTCTTCAAACACACGCTTATTGGCTGAGAATATTAACAAATTTGTTTTATACCCGGTACCTTTATCAATATTAGCTTGAATCCAACCACAATTCTTACAGTGCGGGGATCGATTTTAGACGTCTAAATCTGACGTCTGTAGACGTCAGATTCAGCGGTATAAGCGGTAAATCTCATTTTTTGGAACCGCCCCTGGCTTGTCCCTTATCCATCATTTGCTTCGCGCTGCGGGGTCCGCCGGGGAGTCCCAACGTATACTGCCCCAGGATATATCCCCCGATAAACTGACCACTTTCATTTTCCTTGTAGTTTGCGGCAAGATCCATGATTCATTTAAATAACTCATTTCGTCTGCTGCAGAGAGCAAGCTTTGTCCTTGAAGATGAACTTGGATAAATCACTCGGCTGGTAAATCGAACTGACCCATATGCACTAAAATGATTTTTTGCGACGTTCATTTTGTAAGGGCGATTTAAAAAATTATATCTTTAATAGGATGATTTCAAACTTATTTTATTACACATGTATGTGTTTTATCACTGTGATAACACAAAAACTGACAGGCTTATTTTACGAATAATTATGTATGTCTGATTATTCGGTGGCTTGTAACCTGGAAATACAAGGTTCGAATCTCTTGCGACCCAATGTTTTTTATCGTGGTTTTGTTTATATAGTGCTTTAATCTGTTTAATGGTCTGTAGACAGCAGTGCTGGTTATTGCACTGTACACAATAAATAACAATTGCAAATCATTCGATAACATAGGGCATACTACTGACGTATGTTGCCTATAGATATAAAAAATAAAGCAAATTTCACTCGTCATTAAATAATAGTTGCATAATTATACTTTATGGGCATAATTGTGTATGTAGCCCATCAGAGCTGTATGTGTGTATTAATGAAATGAAATAAATGGGGTTTAAAGCCACCTTTGTGCACATATAGGCTAAACTGGGCCAGGAGAACCTTCTGAGGGTGGTGAGATGAGTATGATTGTATAGATGCTTCATATTCTAATGTAAATGTTGGTGAAAGCAGTTTGAAAAACAGATGTAGGAAGAAAATAAATAGCTGAATTATGCGATTGAAGTTTTTTGACAATAATAATAAAAAAAATTTGACAATAATTATTAATATTTCTCACCCTAAAAAAGTGACTAAATCCCGTTAAACACGAGTTGTTGAACTAATGCCGGCTCAATGTTGGTCCACCGTCTGCGACGCCGTCCAAACATTAAATCGTGATTGGTTTAACATCCAGGGCTAGCTGGGTGAATCAAGAATTTTTTATCAACCCTTAAACCACTAAGAACGACAATAGTCGTTTTTAATTAATTTTGTTTTATTCCGTGATTATATCACTAGTGGAAATGAAATGTGTGTTTAAAAATCAATATTTACAAATGTTTGATCTCAAATTAACATGTTTAAACAGATATGAGTAATTTTCACACATTTGGGTGAAAATGCAAATTACTTAATTTAGCACTTTTAGTGTAACCATCTCAAAGAAGGGTTCGTGGGAGAGAATATATGTCTATTCAAAAATAATTTCAAATATTTTGAACTCGAATATTTTTCCGTTTTAAAGTTGTGTTTATGGCGGTAGAGAGACACATCATTGTCAATGTGGTTAACACTATCGACTGTCACGGCAGATCTCTACTCGTACGTACTCTCTATTGTGAAAAGCCTCTGTGACCGAGAGGTAGCGTGCTCAATACCAGACCGTGGGTTCAAATTTTTAATCAGGAGGGTCTTCTGATTTAGCCTCAATATCATTCATTAATTCAGACAATTTTTCGCTGACCCCCCCCCCCCCCCCTCTGCTACAGCCCCAGTGAATACCCGCTCTGGATCCGCCACTATACAGACACATTATTCGGAAAAAACAAGTGAATTCCTCCCTCTCAGCATCCAACTTAATATCATGTCACTGTGTAAATGTCAATAATAATCACACAGTTTTGTTCCAGTGTGTGCCAGATAATGTTTCCAGAATTTAATTATTTGCCAGATTCGAGTCCCCTGCAATCATCTCATCCGAGGCAAGTGTCAGATCAAAAAAATAAATAGTCTATATCTGGCTACTGGTGATTAATTGTGCGATATCTACTCTTTCCCCTTTATTTGCTAGTAGCGTATATATGCGTTATGGTACATATCTCTAGTATATTTCACAGAAAATCAAAGAAAATCATATCCAATTATTACACAAAGATATTTAAAACATAGAATATTTTGTATTAATCGTTAAAGTTATAATCACGTCTATATCCTTGGGCAAGGTACTTTGCTCTCACAATCATGCTTTGCTTGCCTCAGGTGTAAATAGGTACTCGGTAGGACAGAGATGACAAAGTGTACAATAAGTTCAAAGCGTCGAAATGGCCGCAGGACTGTTCTACGTTGAGTTGAAATGGCACACGAATGAACAGGTCAGTGACTAGGGGGTAAATTGTTGCAGCTAACAGGACAACGCTAAAAACAAAAGACACTCGCTGGCTCAATATTGGACCAACGATATTTAGAGCCAGTTGCAGTTCTGACTAGAGCAAACCCAGCCAGATTGGTGGTTAGATCGATTCAGACAGGTGTGTCTCTAAAAATAACCTATGTCCGTCTGGTAATGAGACGTTTATAATTAACGCTTGTTTAATACTGGACCAATTACTTAAATGTTGGGTCAGCATTGATCGAGCGCTGGGGAATTCTTCATGTCAACTATATTTGATCTCCAGTCTTGACTTAATGTTGGTCCGATGTCGCAGACGGTGGCCCAACATTAAACCAGCACAGTCCCAACGTCTGGAGCGTGCTGGGCTTGAAATCGGATCGCGTGGGTATACCCTTGACGCTCGCCGGATCACGCAGTCTGGCGAAATCCGGATGGCGGACAAAAATAATGGCCAGCATCAAAGGTCATCAGTAACTGTGAATACCGTAAAAAGGATACAGACAGAGATTGTGGTGGTGTAGAGTTCGCACAGGA
Source organism: Flabesymbios commensalis (assembly GCA_964017125.1). Classification (NCBI taxonomy): domain Eukaryota; kingdom Metazoa; phylum Annelida; class Polychaeta; order Terebellida; family Flabelligeridae; genus Flabesymbios; species Flabesymbios commensalis. The sequence continues at coordinate 40,757,633 of OZ024913.1, forward strand.
TGGGGGTGTTAGTCTCATCATATACATGTACTTATTAGCCCAAACATGCTGAAAGCTCTCTTATTTCAATCTTTTTCACCCCGGGTTCGACTTTAGACAGCGCGAGGATCGATTTTAAAAGTCAGAATCTGACTTTTAAAATCGATCCCCGCGCTGTCAGAATCTGACTTTTAAAATATATCCCCGCGCTGTAAGAGTAAAAAAATTAGAATGGCCGTGGACCCATAACATAAGTATTAAAATGCAGCGGAAAGAGCTAACTGAGACATTTATTATGATTTCAAGTTGAAAAACCATTTGGTCTTCATGGTTTATACGAAAATATTTCAGCGTTTTAGGGGTTACAAAGAATGTGCTCTGTGACATTTATATTATGATGACCATAATGTTGATGCTCATGAGAGCAGCGACAATCAAACCACCTCGAAAATGACTGAAATCTCAGTATTCCAAGTGTCAGGTCATCAAGGCTACATTTCTTTTGATATTTAAGTAAATGAGAAGCAACACGCAAATGTCGTGAGTGAGATTAGTAAGTGCACAGAAAATTACCCGGATCCATTTACATGATTTAGATCGCCTTTAATTGCAAGGTATACACAGCTCTGCCGCCTAAGTGCTAACAGCAGTAAATGCTCACCTGAAAGGTAAGCACATACTGCTGTTTGCCTTTGTGTGGTCCGGTAGGATATAATCACTGATACTGAGAAGACATACTATTGTTTTCTTCATACATGTCATATCAACACGCTCGTTCATATCTATTTCCAGCTTTAATAGTTTCCATAAAGTTCGCGCGGGACCCTAGTTTAGTGGTTAGGCCGGACACCTGTCACACCGGAGATTACGGGTTCATCTCCCGTTCTGGCATTCAGGTTTCAAAGAAACACAATGTTTCTTCCCTTCCCAATTGTAAAAATTATATATCGAGATTCCGTGCTCGACTTGAAATCGACAGCACCAGAATTTCTATTCCTGTGTCTGGTTCTTGTGGTCCAGTTTAGTCTGTATACATGTACACAAAAATGGCCTAGAACCTCGTTCATTCATTCCATGACATTCAAGTTCACGAATAGATGTACATCGTATTATGATGTACATCAGTCCATCCTTCAAAATGTACACTTCTTCCTTTGCTCTTCGCTGAGAACTTCATGAGACGCGTGAGACGACAATGTGAAGGTGATTCTTGCAAACATATCTTAAAAAACATCTGAAGAACATCTTAGAACAGTTATTGAAGGCTCATGTTTGCTTACTCAATCACAGAAAGGTGTCAATATATATATATGTCGGGTCCGTCTCTAAATCTCTATGACACAAAGTCATGGAAGGATCGAATATAATGTGTTTTTCAATAAGATCATAACACAGACAAGATTGTGAACCTGTCATTATCCCCGACTTGTTATAACAGATTCAACAAACTGTTACCCCAAACTTCTTAATTTGTTAGAAAGCCTCACAATCTGTTTTTTAACAAACCCCTCACGATATTTCATAACAAAGCCCTCACAATACGTTATATCACATCCCTCAAAATCTGTTATAACAAACCCCTCCCAATCTGTTCTAACATACTCCTCGTAAATCTGTTGGAATATACCCCTCCCGATCGGTTAGAAAAAAACCTCTCAATCTGTTAGAACATACCCTCCCACTCTGTCAGAACAAATTCAACAATCTGCTACAACGACCTAAGAATTTGTTAAATAAACTAAAATAAAATAAAATATTTTTTTTGTTGGGGAGGGGGGTGCAATGATTCTAGATCATGTAGATAAGGCCTACCCTTTGTTAGAGGACGTCATGTCAAATCGAGTGTCGCTACAATAATAAGAACAGGGTCGGAAAATGGTCAAATACTCCCACACACCAGTTCTTATTAGGCGAAATCAAATACACAAAGCAAACACAAGGGACCGAGACCGATCTTGTCTGCGTGATTCACTTATTGGAGGAAAGCTTGACTAGAGTAGGCCCCCTGTTTACGTCTCCAAGATCAAATGAAACAATATCAAACAAACATGTCAGCCTCAACCGAGCAAAACGAGATAATGCTTATTTAACCCTTTCAAGCCTGAATTTATCATTGTCATCTTCATCTACTACAAGCCGCGAATTGCTGTCGCAATTCTCGACTTGTAGTGGATGAAGATGATTTGATGTGGGTGAAAAAGTAAGGAAAATTGCCATGTATTGGTAAACCAGTTTCATGGAAATATTTATTCTAAAACCCTTAGTTGTAGGAGAATTAAGTCTGTTTTCAGGGATGTGAAATGATGCTTTGATGCATCGTGAGGGCTTAAAGGGTTAATGTTGGGCCTGCGTCCCAGACGGTGGTCCAACATAAAGCAAGCATACACTGTATATCATTTAGAGGAACCTAGCAAAAAAAGAAGCATTGACCCAATGTCTGCGACGCTAATTATAGTAAATGGCTGGGCTTGATGGCTTGGCCAATTCTGCGTTACTGGGCTCGAATCCCGACCGGATCGTATGCTTGCCGTCGTGGTTGTGCATATAAAAGAGTTGCAAATACTGTTCAAATAACTGGTGTGTCCAGTACCGCCCATATTAATGTGCACTGTTAAAAAAATCGTTGGAGTAATTAAATAAGAGTAGGGCGTAGTCACGACATAGGGCTTCATTCTGTCGCAATATCAACACAACGATGAATAATAACGCTGCAGTGCAAAAGCAAACAGCACCAACTGATTTCAAGTAACCACTTACTCCTGTTTGCTTTTGCAAGATAGAAGGATGGTGCAAATTTTTAGCATCGCTTGTACTCATCCTCAGTCTCAAGTGCATTGCAAGATTAGTGCACTGCATTATTATGTCTCCCCTCTATAAAGGTGGAGACATATTGCTTTACCTCTCACCGGTCAGTTGTTCGTCCGATCAGTTTTGTGTCTGTGCGTTCTCTCGTCTATCGAACAGGCAGTCAAACACGAGACGTTGACCCAATGTCGGGCTATTGTTGGCCCACGTCTACGACACTGAGCCAACATTAGCCCAGTATTGGGTTACCGTGTCGTCTTTGACGCCACGCTGAATGTGGCCAACATTAACTCAGCCTTTGTTTTTTATTTGAATCTGAAGAACAAACAAAATACGGCAACCAGACATACAGGTACCTTAGAGTGCGGGTACCCAGCAAGCTTTAGTGCTGACTAACGTTGGTCCATTGTCAAACACGTTGGCTCAGAATTAGCCCAATATTGTTTCAACGTCTAGTGTTTGCTGGTTATAATGGAGGGAGATGTCACATGTTTATACTTTATGCGGCCACTGGCGACGACGTTGGTCCAACATTAAAACAAGATAGGGTCAACGTTTGTTCAACGTTGGTCCATTGTCAACCACGTTGGCTCAGAATTAGCCCAATATTGTTTCAACGTCTAGTGTTCGTTGGGTATAATGGAGGGAGATGTCACATGTTTATACTTTTTGGGGCCACTGGCGACGTTGGTTCAGCATTAAAACAAGATAGGGTCAACGTTTGTTCAATCAGCCACTCTCCAGAAATCACAATAGTGTAAAAAGAATCATAATGCTGAGAGTCATGTATTTTCGCAATTGGGGATGATTAGGCAGGCCTACAACCCAAGATCTAACATATTTTATGCGGAAGAATTCTGTACATTTGAACAGATAGTCTCTTGTAGTTTCTTCGATTTTCAAAACATTCCAAAACACTCCACCACAAAGGACACATAACAATAGTGTTTGTTGTTTACTGGGTTGAACGCAGCAAACACGAGGCGTTGAACCAGTGCTGGGTTGATGTTGGACCAGCGTCGCAGATTGTGGGCCAGCATTGGACCAGCATTGGGTCAACGTCGTGTTTGCTGGGAGTGTTGACAAGTGTTTCGCACCAAAACGGAATAATAAATTCCGCTTAATGCATAGTCTCTACTGCCCACAGGAGCCATTTAATAACATTAAATTACAAAGGCCATTGACACTACATCTATTAGCTATCGACCTTTATGGTTATGCTGCTGGAGGGGAGACATCTCCAGTTTTTTGTTAAAAACTAGACCATTCTAGTTAGTTCAGGTGCAGGGTTATTTCTAACAGCCGAACCGGATCAGACGAACTCGTGCCATGTTATTTTACCACTTCAGCGCGGGGACCGACCTTAGACGCCCAAAGTCGATCCCCGCACTGAAAGAGTAAAATATTTATACCGGCTGTAGTCCCAAAACATAGGTATTCAAATGACATTTATGCTGATTTCAAATTTAAAAAAAAGGTCTCTATGGATTATACAAAAATATTTCAGCGTTGTAAGATTTAATGATTCCCCTCAGTCTGAGCTGCACCCAGTGAGTAGAACACGATGACCCAATGTTGGTTCACCGTCTACGACGCTCAGCCACCACTGGGCCATCGTCTTGTGATTACTGAGGGAGATGGCGGTCGGGTATTTGGCACGCTAATCAATGTAACACGGATCAAACCTCGCCAAATCCGCTTAGAGTCCCGAGACCGCTCACGGCCCCGTGCTTACATGTATGCTGAGAGCCTAAGTACCCACGGGAAGTACCCCCTCCTGGCGAAGGGAAGTATCTCCACCACCGCCATGGATCCAGCCCCCACCACCACTCTAAACTCTTCTGATTCTGGATCTCGGCTAACACAGAGAGGGTTAGCAGTTATTTGTGGGTCAATCAAACTGGACTACACAGAGAATGGTTGTGATCAATTACAAGATGTAAAAAAAGAAATAAAATGAAATAACATTATTGAATTAGAGTTGATAAGATACAAATTTTTAATAAATATGTATTTATCAATCAGTTAATTGATGGGTCCCAGCACATATACGAGACGTTCAAGCAATATTGTTTTACTGTTGGGCCAGCGTAGCAGACGGTACACCACAATCGAAACAACATTGGGTGCACGTCTCCTGTTTGAGGAGCTATCTAAAGATCATTGAAGCTGGATTGCTCGCAAAACAACATTTAACAGATGTTGGGGTAATTATGGGCCAGTAGCTGAGACAGTGACCCAACTTTAACCCAGCATTGGTTCTGCAATAGGTCAAATAGGCTACACCAGGAGACATTAATTGCATAATTGAGTCACAAAAATTCTCAGAGAACGGGATTGTGTTGTACTCTTTATTAAATTGTATATAATTCTTATTTTGATTAACACCATTTTTATAAATCGGTGGTGCACAAAAAAAAATTCGAGCCCTGGCAGTCTGAGGTCGAGTACGCTACCTCTCAGTCACAGAAGCTCTCCACAATGTTGAATCTTTACGCATGAGCGACGAAGAAACTATCGCTTCTTTGAAATCTGAAGGCCAGCGCGGGGGAAAAAGGAAATGAGTCGGGCTTTAGGGCACCTTTGTGCACATATAGGCTAAACTGGGCCGGGAGAACCTCCTGAGGATGGTGAGATGAATGAGATGACACTGTCCTCCAGACACAGGATTTGAAATTCGAGCCCTGGCGGTCTGAGGCCGAGCACGCTACTTCTCGGTCACGGAGGCTCCCCACAATACTGAGTTTTACACGTGGATGGGGAAGAAACATTTTTGTTTCTTTCAAACCGCCGAGACCAGCGCGGGGGTCGAACCCGCAATCTGCGACTTTCCACGACAGGCAGGCAACTTTAATCACCATTTCAATTTATTTTATCCCGAACGCAAACTGCGACCGTTATTGCTGATGTGGAACAATAAAACTGAAATGCAAAAAAACAAATGCCAATTTAGTACTAATTATTACGAAAAAAGCGGTATAACTGTCATGTCCCAGCAGACACAATACGTTGAATCAATGTCGGTTTAACGTTGGTCCACCGTCTACGACGCTGGACCAACATTAACCCAACATAGATTCAACGTATTCTGTCGGCTGGGGTGCTGTTATGCAAAGACAAACAGCAGTAGCTGCTTATGATTGATGTTGTTGTCGGTGTGCAGGTAGGCCTATTACATAATATAGTTAGATAGGCAGGGCAAGGCATAGGCTACACCAGTTCCAAGCCAGAGTCGTATATTTGTGTAAATAAACAATGTCTTAGCTTTCTCATTTTTCAACACAAATTGACATAACACAGACATTTTGGACTTCCAGTCGCCAGACAGATTACAGGTAATATTGATCAACACTGGCTGAAAGCTGGCGTAACGTGGTACACGTTAGGCCAGTATTCAGCCAGTGCTGATCCACCATGCAAGGGATTGATCCATAGACAGCCCATCATGTAAATCCCCATGCTCTCGTCACACGGGCTGCGGAGAGCAATCACTGCTCAATCAAAGCCACGCCCGCCATGTCGCCGTCTCGGGACCACAGACAAATCCCGAACACTGCTCAGATACCGTCCTATATGTAGAGAGTTATCACTGAACATCGCTCAGATACCGTTCTGCGTGTGAGTGTTATCATTGAACATCGCTCAGATACCGTGATCGGTGATCAGTGATGACTCTGTACACAAAATGCCATTTTGTGCTGACGAGTGGCGATATAGTGAGTGCCCAGTGATTGCCGGAAAAATAACGAATTAAAATCGCATTTCGTGTTTCACTGGTAACTGTACCTGAGGAGTACTTAACCCTTTCAGCGCGCAGACCGTCTTCAGACGTCCTAATCTGACGTCTACACGTTAGATTCTGACGTCTGCAGACTGTAACCACACTGAAAGAATTACCAATTTATAATGACCGTAGACCCAAGACATAGGTATTCAAATGAAGCAGAAATAGCTAACTAAGCCACTTATGATGATTTCAAATTGAGAAAACCTTTGGCCTCCATGCATGGTTTATACAAAAATATTTCAGCATAGTGAGGGTTAATCAGTGATTGTTATGATGGATCTGGCCAGATGAGACGAACATAACGAGGACAGAAATTCTAAAATCTGTCGCACAGATAATAATTATTGGTCCAAGCAAACAGTGGGATACCGGAATTTTGCTAACATTTTTCTATCAACCGAATTCATAGTGTAGGTATACATCGCTAGCGTACAAAGAGTGTTTTTAACCCCTTCATCTGCCGAACTATTCTTAAATATTTGTTTGCATTCGAAGCCGAAATTGTTAATGCAAATCCCGAATGAAAAATGATGATACTGATCCATCATGCTATTTTCTAAAACACTGTAACATGCGGTTCCTCTCAGTCTCACGATAAAATAATGCAATTTCGTAAAATATGTGATGAAAAAGTTAGACGTGAAAATATCATAGCTTACAACCAGCTCGATACAAACACATATGTTTTTAAGTCAGTGGCGTAAAAGCAGTGGATAATTACATGATATATCCAAACATAGCGCGTCAATGTCATCGACATGTGCGGCATGTTTTACGCCAGTCAGCCTCTGCTGTAGCAAATCCAATTAACGGATTAGTCTGCTCATCTTAACCTTCTGGGCTGTAAAAGTTACTAAACTAATAAAGTTGATCGAATATTAATATTACCATCACTCTTTAAACCTTAAACCCTTTCAGCGCGGGGATCGACTTTAGACGTCAAAATCTGAAAACCCCTTTTGGTCTCTTGAGTTATATACAAATATTTCAGTGCTCCAAAGGTTAAACCTCAAAGCATCAATTGGCATCCTTGAAAACTGACTGGGTTTCAAAACGAAAAATTCTCATGAAATTTAATTATCGTCAATTTATCACCTGAATGTAAAGTCATCTTCATTCATTACAAGTGGAAAAAACATCATTGCGACAGCAATTCGCAGCATGTATATATAGAAGCGCGCAGCGCGAGGGCTGACGGGAGAGATCGCACTAGTTTTGGTATTAACCTTATATTATAGTGCCTCTCTTTCACCTGGTGGGGTAGGTGATTGTACAAAGCATTGGCAACATAAGTCCAGGAGACAAGGAACCAGGGGCTCGTTTCACTAAGAAAATCTCATCTTAACTTTGCCCTAGTTTAGGTCATTTATCAGGAAAAAGTTAGGACCACCTTAAGATCATCTAAACTTTTTAATAATAATTGACTGAAAGTTAAGATGAGATTTTATTACTGAAACGCACCCCAGGGCTGCTGAACCATTAAGAAACAGCCGTTTGAGCGACCAGCCACCAGATGGAGGGGCAAGGACTGACCCCTTTGAGATATGCTCTGATTTCTGAGCATTGAGCATGACACCACCATTGTTTAAATCGTCATTGTTAGCCAACAATCCGTGTCCGCCGTGCCATCGCCCACACTAGAAATGTCCTAAAGAGCTCATTGCTTTATACGTACTCCGCCTCCTGCAATGATTTGATAAGGAGCTCATTGCTGTTGACATGTCACAACAAAACGACTCTTCCCAGAGCCCTTCGGAGCATGTACTGGCTGAAAATTAAAATTCAGGTTAGAAATAGTTAACAACGAGCTCAAGGATTCGTCCTCACTTCCGGCATTCAGGTTTCAAAGGAACATAACGTTTCTTCTCCACCCAATCAGAAATATCCCATAGTGTGGGGAGACTCCAGGACCGAGATGTAGCGTGTTGGGCGTCAGACCAGTATCTGGATTTCGAAACCAATATTAATAATTTTGTAGGGCGGTGTCATCTTGATATCGCCAGCCTCTGGAGATTATCCTGGTCCAGTGTATCCTAAAGCTCCACTCATCCATTCATCCATCCATCCATCCATCCATCCTGCAGCCACCCATTCATCCATCCATTCACCCATCCATCCTTCCATCCTGCATCCACCCATCCATCCATCCATCCATTCATCCATCCATCCATTGTATTTTATACACAAGCTAAGAGTAGTTGCAGTGATTCTCTTCTACTATGGGATAGAAATTTCAATCCTGTCCTTCTTTTTCCGATTGTATTAAATTTATTAATAAAGAAAGAAATAGAAAATGTGCAAAACTCTTGCTAATGTGTGTTGGCATGGCTACGGTAAAACCCCAGCACATGCAATTGAGATCAAATGACGTTACGGATTTCCAATACGCCGGAGCGATGGCGCTACAAATCGATGGTACATGGCACATGATCGAGAATAATCACCAGCTGCTAACAGGGACACATTGAAGACGTGACTGGAGCAAGTACCATCCCAGAAAAACATTTGTATAACATTTATACAATGTTGGACCAACGTCGGAGACGTTGGTCCAACATTGTATAAATGTTATACAAATGTTTTGTATTTGCTGGAATGTCTATACTCCGACACTCAAGGCTACTGGTAAAGTATATTAGACAATGTCCACGTTGTTTTTTGGTTTACACATAGCTTTTCATCGCTAATCAGGACTGTAGTCATGTGTATCCATTTTATTAGTCGATCATATATCACTCCTATTGGGAATTAAATACGTGTTTAAACATCGAGATTTGCTTGTTTTTGTCCCAATTAAATCAAATGTGCTTTACGTCCACTTGAAGTTTTGGATCACGGTAGCGAGACACAGCGTCAACATGTTCAATTTGGTGAAAAGCTAAATAATATAACTCAGCCGGGAAAGGGTTGTAAAACATTTTTTGAATTGATATTATTGAACAAGATTGTATTCATTATTTATGAGATATTAGAAGGATTTTTCTTTCTAATTTATTTGTTTAAGACAATTAGTTACCACATGGGAATTTTATTACAAATTGGAACTCAGACATTGAAAATTCGTGCTAATATATAATACAAACTGGACGGCTGAATTATGTGATCTGAATGATGGGAATGTCAAAGGCCGCAGTCACTCGAAGTTCGCTGCTCAGAGGCAAAGAACGTTACCCATAACTCATTAGTGTTTTCTGTATGTCAGCTAATATGTGACAATTTATAGCATTTTATTGAAAATTGGAACGCAAATGTATTACAAATGCATGCCAATTTGCAATATAATTTCTTACCAATTGGAACGCAATTGCATTGCAAATGCGTTCTAATTACTAGTAATTTATTACAGATTGCAAATTCATATACAATTTGTAAGAATTTATTCCAAAATCATAAAATATTTTATCCGTAATTTTCGTCTGTATGGATTGATCAGCTTGATGTGCTAATTCAGCTGTAGCATACTCAATCACTTTAATCACCATTTCAATTTATTTCATCGCGAACGCAAATTGCGACCGTCATTGCTGATGTGAAACAATAACACTGAAATGCAAAAAAACAAATGCCAATTTAGTACTAATTATTACGTAAAAAGTGGTATAACTGTCATGTCCCAGCAGACACAATACGTTGAATCAATGTTGGTTTAACGTTGGTCCACCGTCTACGACGCTGGACCAACATTAACCCAACATTGATTCAACGTATTCTGTCTGCTGGGGTGCTGTTATGCAAAGACAAACAGCAGTAGCTGCTTATGATTGATGTTGTTGTCGGTGTGCAGGTAGGCCTATTACATAATATAGTTAGATAGGCAGGGCAAGGCATAGACTACACCAGTTCCAAGCCAGAGTCGTATATTTGTGTAAATAAACAAATAAAACAAACATTTAAACAAACAAATATTTATAAAAAATAAATGTCTTAGCTTTCTCATTTTTCAACACAAATTGACATAACACAGACATTTTGGACTTCCAGTCGCCAGACAGATTACAGGTAATATGGATCAACACTGGCTGAAAGCTGGCCTAACGTGGTACACGTTGGGCCAGTATTCAGCCAGTGTTGATCCACCATGCAAGGGATTGGTCCATCAGACAGCCCATCATGTAAATCCCCATGCTCTCGTCACACGGGCTGCGGAGAGCAATCACTGCTCAATCAAAGCCACGCCCGCCATGTCGCCGTCTCGGGACCACAGACAAATCCCGAACACCGCTCAGATACCGTCCTATATGTAGAGAGTTATCACTGAACATCGCTCAGATATCGTGATCGGTGATCAGTGATGACTCTGTACACACAGGACGTTATCATTAAAAAAAAACAGGACTTTAAATGCCATTTGGTGCTGACGAGTGGCGATATAGTGAGTGCCCAGTGATTGCCGGAAAAATAACGAATTAAAATCGCATTTCGTGTTTCACTGGTAACTGTACCTGAGGAGTACTTAACCCTTTCAGCGCGCAGACCGTCTTCAGACGTCCTAATCTGACGTCTACACGTTAGATTCTGACGTCTGCAGACTGTAACCACACTGAAAGAATTACCATTTTATAATGACCGTAGACCCAAGACATAGGTATTCAAATGAAGCAGAAATAGCTAACTAAGCCACTTATGATGATTTCAAATTGAGAAAACCTTTGGCCTCCATGCATGGTTTATACAAAAATATTTCAGCATAGTGAGGGTTAATCAGTGATTGTTATGATTGATCTGGCCAGATGAGACGAACTTAACGAGGACAGAAATTCTAAAATCTGTCGCACAGATAATAATTATTGGTCCAAGCAAACAGTGGGATACCGGAATTTTGTTAACATTTTTCTATCAACCGAATTCATAGTGTAGGTATACATCGCTAGCGTACAAAGAGTGTTTTTTTAACCCCTTCATCTGCCGAACTATTCTTAAATATTTGTTTGCATTCGAAGCCGAAATTGTTAATGCAAATCCCAAATGAAAAATGATGATACTGATCCATCATGCTATTTTCTAAAACACTGTAACATGCGGTTCCTCTCAGTCCCACGATAAAATAATGCAATTTCGTAAAAGATGTGATGAAAAAGTTAGACGTGAAAATATCATAGCTTACAACCAGCTCGATACAAACACATATGTTTTTCAGTCAGTGGCGTAAAAACAGTGGATAATTACATGATCCATCCAAACATAGCGCGTCAATGTCATCGACATGTGCGCCATGTTTTACGCCAGTCAGCCTCTGCTGTAGCAAATACAATTAACGTATTAGTCTGCTCATCTTAACCTTCTGGGCTGTAGAAGTTACTAAACTAATAAACTAGATCGAATATTAATATTGCCATCACTCTTTAAACCTTTAACTCTTTCAGCGCGGGGATCGACATTAGACGTTAAAATCTGACGTTCATATAGACGTCAGATTCTGACGTCTAAAGTCGATCATAAAATGTTCATACTGGCCGTAGACCCATAACATAAGTATTCAAATAAAGTGGAAAGAGCTAACTAAGACATTTATAATGATTTAAAATTGAAAACCCATTTGGGTCTTTTGAGTTATATACAAATATTTCAGTGCTCTAAGGGTTAAACTCCTATGATGCCTCAGAGCATCAGTTGGCATCCTTGAAAACTGACTGGGTTTCAAAACAAAAAATTATCATGAAATTGTTTTCATGACAATTATCGTCAATTTATCACCTAAATGTAAAGTCATCTTCATCCATTACAAGGGGAAAAACATTATCGCGACAGCAATTCGCAGCATGTATATATAGAAGCGCGCAGCGCGAGGGCTAACGCGAGAGATCGCACTAGTTTTGATATTAACCTTATATTATAGTGCCTCTCTTTCACCTGGTGAGGTAGGTGATTGTACAAAGCATTGGCATCGTAAGTCCAGGAGAAAAAGAACCAGGGGCTCGTTTCACTAAGAAAATCTCATCCTAACTTTGCCCTGGTTTAGGTCATTTATCAGGAAAAAGTTAGGACCACCTTAAGATCATCTAAAATTTTTAATAGTAATTGACTGAAAGTTAGGATGAAATTTTCATACTGAAACCCTTGAGCGACCAGCCACCAGAGGGAGGGGCAAGGACTGACCCCTTTGAGATATGCTCTGATTTCTGAGCATTGAGCATGATACCACCATTGCTTAAATCGTCATTGCTAGCCAACAATCCGTGTCCGCCGTGCTATCGCCCACACTAGAAATGTCCTGATAAAGAGCTCATTGCTTTATACATACTCCGCCTCCTGCAATGATATGATAAGGAGCTCATTGCTGTTGACATGTCACAACAAAACGACTCTTCTCAGAGCCCTTCGGAGCATGTACTGGCTGAAAATTAAAATTCAGGTTAGAAATAGTTAACAACAAGCTCAAGGATTCGTCCTCACTTCCGGCATTCAGGTTTCAAAGGAACATAACGTTTCTTCTCCACCCACTCAGAAATATCCCATAGTGTGGGGAGACTCCAGGACCGAGATGTAGCGTGTTGGGCGTCAGACCAGTATCTGGATTTCGAAACCAATATTAATAATTTTGTAGGGCGGTGTCATCTTGATATCGCCAGCCTCAGGAGATTATAGTGGTCCAGTGTATCCTAAAGCTCCACTCATCCATGCATTCATTCATCCATCCATCCATCCATCCTGCATCCACCCATCCATCCATTCATCCATCCATCCATTGGATTTTATACACAAGTTAAGAGTAGTTGCAGTGATTCTTTTCTACTATGGGATAGAGATTTCAATCCTGTCCTTCTTTTTCCGATTGTATTAAATTTATTAATAAAGAAAGAAATAGAAAATGTGCAAAACTCTTGCTAATGTGTGTTGGCATGGCTACGGTAAAACCCCAGCACATGCAATTGAGATCAAATGACGTTACGGATTTCCAATACACCGGAGCGATGGCGCTACAAATCGATGGTACATGGCACATGATCGAGAATAATCATCAGCTGCTAACAGTTACACATTGAAGACGTGACTGGAGCAAGTACCATCCCAGAAAAACATTTGTATAAGATTTATACAAATGTATAAATGTTATACAAATGTTTTGTATTTGCTGGAATGTCTATACTCCAACACTCAAGGCTACTGGTAAAGTATATTATAAAATGTCCACGTTGTTTTTTTGGTTTACACATAGCTTTTCACCGCTAATCAGGACTGTAGTCATGTGTATCCATTTTATTAGTCGATCATATATCACTCTTATTGGGAATTAAATACGTGTTTAAACATCGAGATTTGCTTGTTTTTGTCTCGATTAAATCAAATGTGATTTACGTCCACTTGAAGTTTTGGATGGCGGTAGCGAGACGCAGCTTCAACATGTTCAATTTGGTGAAAAGCTAAATAATATAACTCAGCCGAGAAAGGGTTAGAAAACATTTTTTGAATTGATATTATTGAACAAGATTGTATTCATTATTTATGAGATATTAGAAGGATTTTTCTTTATAATTTATTTGTTTAAGACAATTAGTTACCACATGGGAATTTTATTACAAATTGGAACTCAGACATTGAAAATTCGTGCTAATATATAATACAAACTGGACGGCTGAATTATGTGATCTGAATGATGGGAATGTCAAAGGCCGCAGTCACTCGAAGTTCGCTGCTCAGAGGCAAAGAACGTTACCCATCACTCATTAGTGTTTTCTGTATGTCAGCTAATATGTGACAATTTATAGCATTTTATTGAAAATTGGAAAGCAAATGTATTGCAAATGCATGCCAATTTGTAATATAATTTCTTACCAATTGGAACGCAATTGCATTGCAAATGCGTTCTAATTACTAGCAATTTATTACAGATTGCAAATTCATATACAATTTGTAAGAATTTATTCCTAAATCATAAAATATTTTATCCGTAATTTTCGTCTGTATGAATTGATCAGCTTGATGTGCTAATTCAACTGTAGCATACTCAATGTGTTGTGGATTAATTTCATACTGTTAGTGTTGAAAATAACCTGGTTTCTGGTTTGAGATGTATATGTGTATGAATAAAGATGTGGATAAGAAATTGTGAAAATTGTATTCTATAGTAAACATGTTCTTTTTATCAATATACATTGTTTATATTGTATCTCATATCCAATACATCGTGGTGCCCAGAACCAAGGAATAATTAAAGGTTTAACGATTATGTTCAGTGCTTTATGGGTGTTTAAAGAAGCTATATTTATGATTTTAAATGCATATGCGACTGCATGACAAGATGGAGAAGAGATGAAAGATCATTTTGTTAGTCTACTCCAGTTTATATAATAAAATTGTCGTACTTTTTGCGATGATTGTATGGAGTGTAGTGCACAGGGGAAAAATCTACCTTTGTGGACATACAGACTGAACTGGGCAACATAACTTGTGTAGAAAAGGCTGGAGAAATTATATATTACTTCAGTTTGAACGGCGGTAACGTTAGCCATTGCATCAGGGTCACTGCTGTGCAAAGTCAAAAGACAGTAACTGTTGATTCTGTGGTGCAATTAAAGGTGCAGGTTTTTTATAGTCTGATATCAAGTCTGAAGACCTATCATCGGACTTTACATTTTACCCCCTGGTCACTGGACCTGTTCATTCATGTGCCATTTCAACTCCCCGGGGAGCATACAGTCCTGCAGCCGTTTCGGCGCATTGAACTTATCGTACACATTGCCATCTCTGTCCTACCAGGTACTCATTTTCACCTGAGTTAAGTGAAGCATTTGAGGGTGAAGTGTCTTGCCCAAGGACACATCATCTTAACAATGTCCCACTATTGAGAGGGGAGAAACATGATATTTCTCTGAAAATCCTGCACCAAGCGGGATTCGAAACCGCACGACAGTCAGCGACATCGGCAGAGCGCCACGCTTTAACCATTGCGCCATGTCCCTCTCTGCGTTTTGAATTTGCAGAGCAGCACACCAGCACAAAGGATGGACAATAAGGTGTTCATTCCTCAGGTGAAGGCGGACGCCGGATTCGCTGGGAGCGCGTCATTTCTGGTACAGGAAAAATAATCTGCTGTGCAAAGGCAAACAGCCGTATCTTCTCAGTTTTTTAAATAAGCAGATACTGCCGTTTGCCTTCATACGGCAGAAATATAGAAGGCCAGGATACAAACCCACGCTGGATATCCAAAAAACCTGCCAGTAACGACACCTGGCCGGATTAGAGGGATAGTCCGGCACAGCGGGTCAGCCAGGCAGGTCACATCGACCTCAGGTTCATTCCCTAACAATATAACGTTCATCAATGTTAGGCCAACGTCTACGACGTTGACCCAACATTGATCAAACGTTGGGCAGCACTCCTGCTAAAGCCGCATTTGGAGGTCTCCCCACAGGCGTGGATACAAAATGTCACTGGAAAACAAGTTAATGATTCAGCTTGCATTGACTGAGGTCTCGTCGTGGCCAACTCATTATTTCTAGCACAAGAAATGCCTTCTTGTTACAAGTGACACCGTTGTGCAGAATAAAAATGCAACAGGATGAGAACACTCTCTCAACGTTATTCTTATGTAGCAGTTTATATAGACATAGCATTTCTTAACCCTTTGCCTTCCAGGCCGGGGTGCATGCCAGGATCCAGATATACTGGTGTACGAGTTCTATTTTTCGTCATTTGAAGCTGGAATTGCTAACGCAATTTCCAGCTTCAAATGACGAAAAATACATAAATGTAGTATATATTTGACGAAAATTTGTGTCATTTTATGGTTATGTTCATTGACGAATGACGACGGAAATTTCCGTCATGTATGGTAGTGAAAAGGTTAACCTTGTATCTGTTAGCGGTGTATATTATATGCGTTATCTGACGAATCGTGAATAAACTCATACAATATATTGTCTATAGATAATCCCATCATCCTTTAAAATCAGAACATCTGGAGAATACATTTATTATATAAGTTCTCAACATTGGTATTTAAAAAATCAAGTAAAAGCAGAAACACAATAATGTATTACGCATTTCTGGTGAAAGGTATAAACTGAACGAAATGACATGACAAACTTTAGTAACGCCTCGGTCAGTGTAAATTTACTATACGCAGACGTAGAAATTGAGGTCTGAAAAAAGTGAAACATGGAATCTTTAAAGCGAAAGTTTTACTAATTTGCTATTAACCATTGTGTTGCGAAGACCATAATTATCACATAAGCTTTCAAGCTAATTTCAGACTAAATAAAAACCACTAAAATTTGTAACATATCTTGTGGTAGATCCCCGGTTAATAAAATAATTAAATTTGTGAGATATCTATTTTTCATAAATAATATAAAGCTAGAAATTGCTATAGAAATTCCAGCTTCAAATGAATGAAAAATACTTAATTCAGCCGTACAAGGGCTTATTAAACATTTATGTATTTATATTATAATTATGGCAAGGATAGACGAAGGTCGCACGGTTCCTATTGAGACCGTGAATAAACGTCCTTGTCGTTGTCGTTGTCATTGTCATTGTCATTGTCATTATTGTGAAAGTTGTTGGCCATTGCTCATTAATGATAATGAAACATTCTATACCACCGTATCATATAACACCGTATGATATGTGACAATAAACACGACGATAATTATATGTATTAGTAAACTCGAGAGATTGAAACAATTCCGGGTGAATGTTGGCCCAAAGTCTGCGACAACTGAAAGACGGCGCTGATTAGTAAATCTCGATTATGTGAGAAATGAAATGAATGGTGTTTTAGGCCACCTTTGTGAACATATAGACTAAACTGGGCCAAGAGAACCTCCTGATGATGGTGAGATGAATGAGATGACACTGCCCTCCATAAACAGGATTCGAAATTCGAATCCTGGGGGTCTGAGGTCGAGCACGCTACCTCTCGGTCACTGACGCCCCTCACAATACTGAATCATTACGAGTGAGTTTCTTTGAAACTTCAAGGCCAGAGTGGGGTTCGAACTCTCGATCTACGACTTTCCAAGCATACAGCTTTAACCCTTTAACCGCCAAATTATTCAATCTGAATTTTCACCCACTTGAAGTTGTGTCTCGCTAACGCGATCCACAACTTCAAGTGAGTGAAAATTATTCAGATTTGACAAAATGGAGGTCATTTGTTTTCAAATATTTTATGTCATTTTGATTTATGTCACATATTATCTTTAACATGTTTAAAAGGTGGTACTTAATGTGCTAATAAAAAATGAAAACCCGAATATTTGCGACACCGGGTTAACAATTGCACCAGGGCCCCCGTGAGAGTCTGCTGGGCCTCTCTTCGATTGGCCGGAGGTACAAGTATATTTGTTTTTCCCCTTTAACCCTTTCACCGGCGGTACCGCATATATTCGGGTTTTTATTTTTTATTAGCACATTAAGTACCACCTTTTAAACATGTCAAAAATGTGACATCGATCAGCAACATTTGAAAACAGTTGTCCTCCATTTTGCCAAATCTGAACAATTTTCACGCACTTGAAGTTGTGGATCGCGTCAGCGAGACACAACTTCAAGTGGGTGAAAATTCAAATTGAATAATCTGGCGGTTAAAGGACTAAGCGCCAATCACGATTATAAGCTTTTGTAGTCCTTTTGTATAATTTGAAAGTAAAATATATTTTCGATCCTTAAAATGTTATAAAAAAATTGCCCTTTTTAATTGACAGCTATTAATAATATTCACCAGCGTGTAGTTTTCAAGCGAAGTATGTATTATTATTATCTAGCTTGGCTGTTCAAGTGTAAATGAAGAAATTAACACATGTTGAACGAGAAGGATTTCCTTTGTGTTGTTTTGATGTCATTTGTGCGTGATAGAATACTAATTGGATACTAGGTGATAACTGTTTAACACTAGGGCGTTCGAACGATGGTGTTAACAAATAGACATTTATGATTATTTCAAATTGAAAAAAAAACATTTGTCTTCCATGGTTCCTACGAAATTATTTTCATTTTAAGGGTAGCCTCAGGATTTTGTCACGCAGATTTGGCTACTCGAGACAAGACTTGGTCCGTTGCGTCAATCAATTGTATTAGCATATGCGTGCTAATCGCGGTTTGCTTTCAAACTATTTATCGTATCGTCAGCTCGTCGTTTATCATGTTTTTTATCTATAGACGAAATGTGTCAGCAGTTCAATCAATCAATTAATCAAATAAAACTTCTATAGCGTCTAAATCCTCAGCGGACCGAGCTCAGAGGCGCACAAATCCTTAGCGTGATCATGTGTCATAATCGAGACCAAAGCAGGTTCGTCAACAGGGAGCCGGGCTGCTGAGGGACTAGGGTGGAAAATAGGTGAGATTTAAGTAATTTCCGGAATGTTAGGATTGTTTCGGCATTACGTATTGGCACAGCCAGGGCGTTCCATAAGGCTGGAGCAGATATAGAGAAAGCTCTTGACCCAGTCTTAGTCTTTATACGAGGAACAAAAAATCTATTCGAATTATTGGAGCGTAGATATTTTGAGCATTTCGGCCGAACAAGTAAATCAGCCAGATATGCAGGTTGGTTTTATTTTAGGGTCCGAAAAGTTATCGCACATATTTTAAAATGAATGCGAAACTTGACAGGAAGCCAATGTAATCGTTTTAGAATTGGAACGGAACGACTAAATCGTGGGGCGTTGGTTACAACTCTTGCAAGGCAGTTTTGAACGCGTTGTAATCTAGCGATATCCTTTTCTGGCATATTGTGAAAAAGTGAGTTACAATAATCTAACTTACTACTGACGAGTGCCACTGCAATTTGCTTGGCAAGATCTAAGGACAGACTTTTTCGAATTCGACGCAGGTCACGGATATGATAGAAGCATGCCCTACATGTTTGGGATATGTGTTTTTGGAAACTCAGGCCACTGTCGAATAGTACACCAAGATTTTTAGCTGATGTAGATGGATTTGTTTCTTGACCTAGAAGTAAGCATGGGAAATCATTCAAGAATTTTTCTCGCTGAAGCTTGGTCCCAATAAGAAGAAATTCTGTTTTGCTAGGATTAAGCTTCAGCTTAGATCCTGTCATCCAGGCCGACACACCCAATAAACAATGTTGCAACTTCTCAAGAGATTCCTTAGCGTTTGAAACTGATAGAGACATGTAAATTTGAGTATCATCGGCATAAAGATGGTGGTTTATGTCAAAACTAGAGATAATAGCGCTGAGTGGTGTAGTGTCTAAAGTAAAAAGCACTGTTCCTAGCACAGAGCCCCGTGGAACTCCATATGAGAGTGTGACTTTATCTGAAAAAGTGTCTTTAATTTTTACGGACTGGAGCCTATTTTGCAAATAAAAAGAAAACAAAATTTGAGCCTAGCCAGATATTCCATACCAATCAGAAAGTCTATCTGTTAATGTAGCATGGTCAATGGTGTCGAAAGCGGCCGACAAGTCAAGCAAGGTTAGAGCCGTAACTTCACCCTTGTCCATACTAATAATGATATCGTTATGTACTTTCAGTAGAGCCGATTCTGTAGAATGATGTTTCCTGTAGGCCGATTGTAATTTTTCAGCTTGTTTTTAGGAAGAGATGTTTTTTTCAGTAGTTGTCTTACATGAGCTTCTTTGAAATTTTGAGGAAATGTACTAGTTTCCATTGAAATGTTAATTATGTCAGTGATGGGAGTTATTAATATGTCAAGACAATTTTTCAACACGCTTGTAGGAATGGGATCCAGATCACATGATTTTGACGATGAGCTCAAAATAAGTTTTTTAATTTCATCTTCTGACGCACGTTCAAAAACGTTCATTTTGGATCTAATTTCTGGTTTTTGCACTTGTGGAATATTCTGTACTTTATCTGGAAATTTGGAACGGATAGTTTCAATTTTATCCACATAATACCTAGAGAAATGATCACAAAGTGATTTTACTGATGTTGCATTTTTTTAGAAATAAATAATATTTATACGAAAAAAGGCGTTGTTATTTAAAACAAAAATATCTGGATTTCTTATCTATTTTACACAAAATGTGATAAAAATGGCCACCTTTGACCATTACGTTCACCTGTCCCATAAGAGAGTGTTAATTGGCCACCTCGACTGACACACGGTGTTGCCTCAACCTGGAATCAACGCGTGTGTCCAGTGAGGGCTGATTACGGTCATTCCACAGTCATGTAGATCAGCTTACTCCGGTGGTGTCGTCATACACCTCCATTAACCCGTAGATCGCTAAATCAGATCATTTCAATATTTACCCACTTGAAGTTGTGTTTCGCTACCGCAAACCACAACTTCAAGTCGGTGAAAATTAATTACTCATAATTTGTTTAATTTTTATACCAAACATTTGCATATCTTGATGTTTGAACACTCATTTCGTTCCCAATAACATTGATTTGATCAGCTAATAAAATGGATTAATAACGATGATGATTTCGTGTTTAGCGGTTCAAGGGTTAACCTTCCTGCTGCTGAATTGTTTGTTTCTAGTCTCATTTGAAACTGGAATTTCTAACACAATTTCCAGCAACTTCCGAAATGTTGAAAAATATCTTTATTTAAAAAAAAAATTAGTCACATTTTATTTGGTGTCCAATTAATTGAAACCGTATATACGGGGCTATCAGGTTATGGCATATCAGGGCTGACCAATGGGGTTACGTGGCAGCTAATTTTAACCTTTTGACCCTCTGATTGACTAATTGAATTCCTTACCAAGAGATGCGTTTTAAAAATTTAAGTGATAACTAGACATAGCGCCAAGTTAAGCAGCATCGCCATTTGTAAATGTACAGGTTTCACATTGCAAAGTCGATCAAAATGGTGAAGAAATGTGAATGTCAGTTATTGCTAGATATAATCTCTACTTCAGGACACAATATGTTAACCCGTTCAGCGCGGAGACCGTGTTTAGACGTCAGAATCTGACGTCTAAACACGGTCCCCACACTGATAAAAATAAATATTTCTAATGGCCGTAAACCCATAACATAGGTATTCAAATGAGGGCTAAATAAGACATTTATGATAATTTTAAAATAAAAAAAAACCTTTGGTCTCCATGGTATATAGAAAAATATTTCAGCGTTGTAAGGGTTAACGAGACAATCCCGGTCATTGACTGTCACGCCATTCTCCCTCCTGATGTTCATGCTAAATATGAACCCCCTAATAAAGCCAACACCACCCACGACCCACCTACGCCATGCATGCGATCTTCTGTATGTATAATTGTGGGTCTCACCCAGGGAAAGGGCAATTGGTGATCTTGATTCCCGGGTCGGGGAGGTGGACCTGTGCTGAGACCAGTCCATCTCACCTTCCCAACGATGCTACATGCACATTATCGTCTCCTTGGAGTTGGAAGGTGCTAACCTGCCACTTTGCAGTTTAGCACCTTTTAACTCCAAGGAGACGATCACAGAACGTGTTCATTTGTTCTTCTTTGTAATATTGCATTATATCACTTTTTATATAATGCGCGCTTCGGGTTATTTTGTTCAGATGATTCAGGTATATACATTACAGATTTGTTGTAGTACCCACATTGCTAATGCGAGCCTCATCGTCATATCATGAGAGCATCAGTGGACAGAGAGATGTAAATCTTAGTGTCATCTGCATAAAGATGGTGACGCAAATCGTGTCTAGAGATAACATAACTGAGTGGCGAAGTGTAAAGAGTGAAGAGCAAAGGGCCCAATACAGACCCTTGTGATACGCCAGATACATGACTCTAAATTCGGGCCTTGACGGCCTGATACTGAGCACGCTGCCTCTCGGTCACGACAAACGCCTGAGAGTATTGCGTCCTTAACCCTTCAACCACCAAATTATTCAATTTGAATTTTCACCAACTTGAAGTTGTGTCTCGCTGACGCGATCCACAACTTCAAGTGAGTGAAAAATTTTCAGATTTGACAAAATGGAGGTCAACTCTTTTCAAATCTTGCTGTTTGATGTCACATTATTTTTATCTTTAACATATTTAAAATATGGTACTTAACCCTTTCACGCCCGTATGGCCCCTGAGGGCCGGTGAAATATGACGTCATTTCTCACATGCCTGTATTTTGCATTCACATGGCCTTTAGATTGCCACACTACATTTAAAATTGTATAATTTCTGCCAGAATACATTGTGCAATGTTTAATTAGTTCGGTAATATTTAAAAAAATATATTTACCCTATATCCCATTCATATCCCAACTTCAATTGTGCTAACCCTTTGACTCACAATTTCATGCCATGACCCAGGGATAATGGTTGTCATTTAATGGAAATGCACGTGTTTTGGTATGATGGCTTAACTGTGGATCTACAAGGTGTAGAAGAAGAAGAAGAAGAAACTTTATTTAACCATAATTATATATAACATTTTTTTAGTAATTTATAAAAGGAATAGGTTTAGGAGACCTCCATTAAGACATTAAGCCGCTAACATGAAGGCCACCTTGTAATTAAAAAATAATAACTGTGCACCAAACATTTTACATATTAAAAATACAAACAAATAAACATACATACAGTAAAAAGGAAAAATACCATATACATAAAGCAAATTAATGTAAATAAACTCTCATAAACATACCAAAAAAAGAGAGAAATGATCCAAATGATGAAAATATTGATAATTTATACACCTTTGATATTTTCAAAGACATTAAGAGGTTAGAGTTAATTATTTATTGGGCAGCCAAACGATGGCAGACATAGCAATTCTCAACAATACAATTCTCTGTGTAATTTTCACGTAGACTCAATTTAATGTATTAAAAAAACTATCAAAAGAATGCGTGAAAATTGTATTTATAATATTAGTGGAAGTAGTGTTGATAATTTTTGGTAGATTATAACGGAGACATCTTTTACAAAACTCCCGTTTGGGTCGAAAAGGGCGAAGATTTTGACAATGGCGAGTGTTGTAATTGTGATAAGTACAGTTTCTGGGCATGTTAAAGGATTCAAAGTATTCTGGTAATTGATTATTTAATAATTTATTGTAAAATTTGAGCTGATTTAAATGAAGAATGTCATGAATTTTTAATATTTTCAAAATGTATTAACAATATGTACACATGCGGGATTCGGCAGGGGCGGGCCTTTGTGAGCATGCAACATTTTGTCAGTCAAAGGTCACTTCAAGTTCATTGCAAGATCAAACTTTTATAAACTCAAATAAAAAAATTTATACAAGCCAAGCCATATTGGGTCTGGGTAGGCGCAATGTACGGAAACATATGTGTGGCAGTTCCCCAGAATCATGTGAAGTGAAATAACCTTTAACGGGCCCTGAAGAGTCTAACACCATCCCATACTAATAATGATACCCATTTTGATATACTTAAAATGTCTTTCAAGCCTAGCGGTCGCCACTGAAATTACTCGTTTTTTGCATTTTATTTCGAAGTAATGAAATATTTCGCATGGAAATGGTTAATGGTTGTTGACGTATATACCCATAGCTACAACAGCTACTGATCTTATATTGAGGATTCGTTGTATAACATGTTCCACGAACATCTTACAATTCTATTAATATATAAATATATAATTATTCTATATTAATTTGATCTCGTGCGTCCTAAAAATACACAATACATACAATTGGGTACTGTTTCCATGGAAATCGTTTCTAGGGAGTAAGGGTACGTCTTCGAGAGGTATGATAAGAAGCTTGTGTTGATCCCCCAAGTGTTCTCCGTGTGCGTAGAAAATTTCATGTGCATTGGAATAACCGTTTAAAAGATATCGTAATATTTGTATTGATTTACTATTTTTATTTAAATTTCATTAAAAAACTCGGGCTGGAAAGGGTTAATGTGCTAATAAAAAATGAAAACCCGAATATATGCGACACCGGCGGTTAAAGGGTTAAGTGTGGTAGAAACATTTTGTTTATTTGAAACCTGAAGTGGTATGAACCCCGAGCTCTGGCCTGATAGGTAGTAGTGCTAACCATGACTCCAGGACCCCAGCCTTGTACAGTTTAGACGAGCAAATAACCACATTTGAATACTGTTTTATTTTAGGCCAGCGTTGTAGACGGTGAGCCAATGTTAACAGGTTAAATCAACCTTGGGTCAGTGTCTTCTTTTTTCTCTGATCATTTTTTAACCCTTTCACCGCCGGTGCCGCAAATATTCGGGTTCTAATTTTTTTCAGCACATTAAGTACCAGCTTTTAAACATGTTAAAGATAAAATATGACATAAATCAGAAATATTTGAAAACAGTTGACCTCCATTTTGTCAAATTTGAATAATTTTCACTCACTTGAAGTTGTGGATCGCGTCAGCGAGACACAATTTCAAGTGGATGAAAATTCAGATTGAATAATTTGGCGGTTAAAGGGTTAGGGTGACAGTTGTGACGTCCAAATATAACACGATAACAGGCCACGCATATGACACATTGAGCCTATTTTTTATTTAATTTTGGGTCACTATCAAAGACGATAGACCAACATAAAAACCAGCATTCAACTATGATATTTCTCTGGCACATAAATGAGTCGTGATAATTATCGTGAAAAATACTTCCTTAATTTATCTTACGGGCGTGGACGCTGTTCTGTAATAATCGACTCAATCAATCTACCAGACCTGATATTGTGATGTGGTACCCTTTGCCACGTAACGCTGAACCGATGCTGTTTGAATGTTGGTCCATCGTGTACGGCGCCGGCCCAGCAGTGAACCGACACTAGGTCTATGTCTCGTGTAGGCAGCAACATAATGCTATATTTTTAAAATTAAATATGTTATTGTAAAAAAAACATTCTCACCAGGTACCGGCCCACACGTATAAAATATAGGCTGAGCCAGGGCTAAGTTGTTTAACCATTTCAGTGCGGGGACCGTCTTTATACGTCAGAATCTGACGTCTCTAGACGTCAAATTCTGACGTCTACAGACGATCACCGCACTGAAATAAGTAAAAAAAATATAATGGCCGTGGACCCATATAACATAGGTAATAAAATGAAGCGGAAAAAGCCATCTAAGAAATTTATGATGATTTCAAATTGAAAAAACTTTGGTGTCCATAGTTTGTACAAAATATTTCAGCGTTGCAAGGGTCTAAACAATGTCATTGTACGATTTAATCAATATCTGTTAATTAATCAAAATGTGAAAGCGTTGCTAATTCTACGGATTTCACTATCGTAATGTCCATAATTATGATTTTATGAACCATGGTTATAAATTCGCTAGCTCTATCTATTCTCAAAATGCATAACGTAACATTCAGACATTGTAAACCATTCACCTACTAATAACGCAAGTATGCGAACAGAACTACTTTACATCAACAATAAGTTAAAATCTTACACTATATTTATTTTTTTCATGACTATTTCGAAAGAAGCCGTGTACGAAACTAAAAGTATACCAACAATAGCTCTTCTGCTATTATATCGGCTCAGGCCAGCTCTGGCATTCTCATTCATCAGATCCACCATCTTTCCACTTGCGTCAGCTATTGACTCTGATTGATTGCACTGTGAAATGTGTTCTGTAGAAATATTCATGAATTTGACCTGATTTTCTATCTGGCCAATCAGGCAATACTTAACAAATTATGGTGTCCTTGACATTTTAAGCCACATGGTCAGGCCAATGAATACACATAGCGAGGCAGGTGACTATTTTGATGAAATTAACAGCTTCTTTTAACATGTTTAAGAGAGGCTAGGGTGGACCAGGGAGGGGTTTGACTACATCATTACATCTAAAATGCCATATTTCGTGCCCAACTTGGCTTGACATCCTGTGGATATTTAAACCTGGCATTATGTGCTCCTGTCAGTAGGCCTATTGTCTGGTAAGATATAGGCCTACATCTGTACATGTATCATTTGTATTGACATCCTAATATTGTTGTATAATATAAGTGAGAAAATACATTCTAAATAGATGGTTAATGTTAATTTTATGTTGGGCCAGCGTCGTAGACAATTGTCATACATCAATCCACTATTGTCAATCCCACACGTAAACACGATAGGCCCACATTGGCCCAATGTTTTCCTAATGTTGGGCCTGTTGTCGCAAACAATGGACCAACGTTAAACCAATATTGGGTCAGTGTATCGTGCTGACGATGACCCAGCGCTGGGTTTATGTTAATCCACAATCTGAGATGATGTCCCACCATCAAACAAAGAGTGGTTGTTCCGATCACTGAGCGAATACTGCTGGTATCTTGGTCTTTCAGAAAAGCAGTCTACAATAACTCATATATAAAGACGCAGAAATGTTGATTTTATGATGGGCCGACATTGTATAGAATGGACCGACTATAGTACAACACAGGTTGATTGCATGTACTGGTCATAATAATACAAGGCATATAATGCCAACCATATAGCCCAGTACAGGGGAGACACAATTATATAAACTTGTCTCTAATAGGTGCAAGGAAACCACGAACTTGACATAGTTTCAGGGTCAGGTGTGGGTCAGGGTACACCAAATTTTGATGCCCTATCAGAACGCAGCAATTACAGAAGAGATTCTCAAAGCACTGTAGCAGAGCCACCTAGCTGTGCTAGTGTGGCCCTGAGAAGGAGGCTGAGCTCCGGCTGATAGCAATTGAACACGAATCACAATTGCATGTATCTGCAAATAGATAATTAACCATTTAACCGCCAAATTATTCAATTTGAATTTTCACCCACTTGAAGTTGTGTCTCGCTGACGCGATCCACAACTTCAAGTGAGTGAAAATTATTCAGATTTGACAAAATGGTTGTCGACTCATTTCAAATGTTGCTGGTTGATGTCACATTTCATCTTTAACATATTTAAAATGTGGTACTTAATGTGCTAATAAAAAATGAAAACCAGAATGTATGCGGCACCGGCGGTTAAAGGGTTAAGTCACATATTTGAATGTGTGAACGCTACAACATGTGTAAGTCCTGTCAACTTGACACCTGGATGCTTTAAATGACATTTTTTTCTAGTTTTGTGATTTCTCACGTGAAACTCCATCTTCGCTTAACACCTGTTAAAAGAGAGCTTTAACAAAATGAATGGCGGAAAACAGCATCATCTGCTCTGCAAAGTTGAAAGGCAGTATCTGCTTACTTGTAAAGTAAGCAGATACTGCCTTTTGGCTTTGCTGTGGTCCTACACCCCACGGGTAATTTTGAACAATCGCATTATTTCCGGCATTTGTGAATGGATCCTTGTCGGCATATAGTCAAAAGACATGATTATTTGCCTTTCGTTGCCAGGAAATTAAATTATATATATAGGCCTACCCTGCTTAGTAAAAAGACTAATATCCTTCTTGAGAACAATGATTTCGCCTATTATCCCCGAACACCCAAACAAAAGTACGGTTCTCTGACAGGAAATACACGCATATAGATATCTGGTGTTCACAAAAGAGTGAATGAATGAATGCATGAATTATTTAACACATGAATTATTGAATGAATGCATGTATAACAGAATGAATAAAGGATAAGTAAAAATACCTAAATATTAAGTCAGCAGCGTCAACAAAAGGCTTAAATTGACTTTTGCTGCGACTAATATATTCGTAATTTTAACATTGTAAATACTTGTCTGTAGCTGAAGCATCGATATCAAAGCTTACCCAATAACAAAAGAAACCGAGCAGTTAAGTTCTTGCCATTATTTTCTCATGGGATTTACGTCGCCTTCAAAATGGTGGTCAATACGATTAGTGTGACCCCCACGTCAGGAGCGGAAATATGACAAACATTACTCTAATCAGATATATACGAGGTGTGCAATAAAGCGAAGTAATGAAACCCTCAAGTGCCACATTATATAATATGTAATGTGATACTTCAAGCGCTCATTAATAAAGATAATGAATTACACAAATAAAAGATATATTTCAAATTTTCAAATATTTATATATAATAATCACCCACTTGAAGCTGTGCCTTGCTACCGTGAACCACAATTTCCAGTTATATTTTTAACAAAACGGTTCAAAATCTGATCAATAAGTGCAAAGTAAGACACCTAAATCACATTAAAAGATTCTTCTTTAAAGTGCGAATAATGATGTTGAAAAAACTACAATATTCTAGACTAGCACTTGATGGGTTGCAGTGTTGCTCAATAACAAAATCTGTCATGAATCTAATAGCGGATGTAAAATAATTTGGCCTGTATCGTGTGTAGTTGAAGCTACGTCTTTAACACTTACACAGCGGGGATCGACTTTAGACGTCAGAATCTGACGTCTGTCTAAAGTCTATAAACATATTTATAATGGTCGTAGACCCGTGACATAGGTATTCAAATGAATCTGAAAAAGCTAACCAAGACAATTATGATTATTTCAAATTAAAAATCCATCGTGTTTTAAGGGTTAGTAAGATACACAAGTATAATATCTCAAATGAAAGCTCAGAACCTCCTTGTTCTGACGGCTTGCGCCATTTTTCTTTCGATAAATTTCATTAAAAATATTCTATGTACGTGATGCATAAATGCAACGAGGGCACTAAAAAGGTTAACCCATACAGTGCTGAGTTACAATATTTATTTTTTACTCACTTGAAGTTGTGTCTCGCCACCGCGACCCACAACTTCAAGTGAGTGAAGACTACATATTTACGGTTTGAATACAAATATAATTATGTCATTCTAGCAGTTTTTATTTTTTATTCCTCCATGAATTTCCTTTGGTTCAAAGAGAAATAAAAAGGCCGAAAGCGCTTCTAGACGTTATTAGCACTTTAAGGGTTAACTTAGTTACAGACACATGATGAGGATACATGGACTACGCTGATCTCAGTCAGCGCTGTGTCACATCCTGACTCATACAATCATGCTCAGGTCATATCTGATCCCGAATAGTCTGTCACTGTGGGAGAATAGAGAGTGACATGACGAATGAATGAATGAATGAATGAATGAATGAATGAATGAATGAATGAATGAATGAATGAATGAATGAATGAATGAATAAATGAATGAATGAATGAATGAATGAATGAATGAATGAATGAATGAATGAATGAATGAATGAATGAATGAATGAATGAATGAATGAATGAATGAATAAATGAATGAATGAATGAATGAATGAATGAATGAATGAATGAATGAATGAATGAATAAATGAATGAATGAATGAATGAATGAATGAATGAATGAATGAATGAATGAATAAATAAATGAATGAATGAATGAATGAATGAATGAATGAATGAATGAATGAATGAATGAATGAATAAATGAATGAATGAATGAATGAATGAATGAATGAATGAATGAATGAATGAATGAATTAATGAATTAATGAATTAATGAATGAATGAATGAATGAATGAATGAATAAATGAATGAATGAATGAATGAATGAATGAATGAATGAATGAATGAATGAATGAATGAATGAATGAATGAATGAATGAATGAATGAATGAATGAATGCATACAAGGTTCCTCTCAAAGCCATTTTGACATACAGGCATTTAAAAAACTAACATAATATAGAGAAACATGTAAACTGGAATTTACAAAATTGTCTAAGTCACATCTCGCGAGTAAAGCGTAGTCGTACGATTCTTAATATTATTATACGTGCTATAACTTGTGCGTGGAATCTTAAAAGCTGGGTGTTTCATTTCAGGGATACAGAGTTATAGGACCACGGTCTACTACGCTGGACCAAAATAAAAAAAAAACATTGGCTCAGCGTTTTCTATTTCATGGCGTGCCTTTGGGCGCCACCTCGTACTTATTTTTACCTGACACCAGCGTCTTAGCACTCAATACCTAAATTGTCATTTTGATGGGTAAGTCACATCACAGATTTCCCAGCAAACACGGGGCATTCATCCAATGATGTTTCAATGTTGGCCCAGCGTCGAAGACGGTGGGCCAACAATGAAACAGCATTGGGTGAATGCCCCGTGTTTGCTGGGTTGGAGCTATGATGACATTCAATTATGTTTTATATCATCACGCAGATTAGGTGCGAGTCATAAAAAGGCAAAGACCTCGCATCAGTATTCTAGCCACGATTACCCGGGACACACGAGATGGCCAACCCTGTGTTGGTTTAATCCTGGGCCTATTTTGCAAACCTTGTGTCAACATTAAAGCACTTAACGTATACAGCTAATTAGATATAACCAACATATTATATGATTAATGTCTTATCTTTGATAAGTGTCGCAATTACCTTTCATTCTACCATAGTTTAATAACAAATTTTATTCAATCGTTTATAAAAAGTGTATACATCATTTACCTTGCTTAAGCAAATGTACTTCAAGATGATTAGGCCTAAACATAAATATAAACTAACTACGATATGTTTCAACACATGTCTTGTTAGCACCGTATATGTTTTCAGGCATGTTTGAAACGTGATATGCCATGCAACTAATCAATTTGACAAAATAGTTTGTGGTGGATGGTCCAGTTATCCAATATTGTAATTTGTGAGATGTATATTTTTCATAAATAGACGTTTTTTCCTTCATTTGAAAATGGAAATCGTGCTAGCAATTCCAGCTTCTGTAATGAATGAAAATTCACAACATTCAATAGGATAAGATTAATTCATCAAATGTGTCGTATACGTCACTATAATGAGTGGCAGTCACGACACTCTGACTCCTAGGGTCTATATATTCCATACATTCACTGAGATGTGTCTAATGAGAAAATATTTTAACATTTTCCCTCTGAATGTTTTTTTTTCATTCATTGTTGGTACAATGCTGGCCCACCGTCTGCGATGCTGGCCCAACATTGTACCAACATTGGATGTTTGCCGGGAAAATGATCAAATACACTATCTTAGCATTTTCAAAACACACCAACGCGCGAAGGCCAAGGCAAAACGTTTCAAATTAGTTTGATTTTTTTCGCGTTCTCGCCAGTTTTACATGGGAAATGCAGGAAAATAAATGTGGAATTTCGCGTGTGTTCGGGTGCTATCGTCGCCTGCGTTTTCGTTCTCGCGTGTTCGCGCTGGTCTGTTTTGCGCTTGAAATGAAGAAAAATGTGTCATTTTTTAATTAGACATCATTATTGAACCAACCCTCTAACTATCATTCCCGATTATATTCGGTTTTTCATGTTTATTAGCACATTAAATACCAGCTTTTGAACAAGTTGAAGATAACACGGTTTTTTCTTCCGAACGAAGCCATTCATTACAATCCCGTATTGCTTCAATTGGACAATAAAAATATGCTTAAATCAACACGTGACATCAATCAACAAGATTTCTAAATCGCTGACCTCCACTGATCTGAAGTTGTGGCGTCAGCGAGACACGACTTCGTTTGCCTGAAAATTCCAATTTAATAACTTGTCGGTTTAAAGGTTTTTAACTGAGGGTCTATCACAATATATTGTTATGTTAATATATTGAAATTTTCACCCGCTTTTAGTTGTGTTTCGCTGCCGCGACCCAAAACTTCAAGTGGGTGAAAATAACTTAGATCTATAATAAGATCATATTGTTCGGTTGTAAGCCAGTATGATATATTGTCCTAGCAGAAAAAGGGTTGACTATGACAGCTGTATTGATCCGTCAATAAATAGAAAATCTTAACCCTTATCCTGCAAAGGTAATTTATTTAAATTTTCAACCATTTGAGGTTGTGTCTCGCTACCGCAATCCACAACCTCAAGTGGTTGAAAATTACTCATTGTTTAATTTGAGATCAAACATTAACAAATATTGATGTCTAAACAGTCCTTTCATTACCTATAGCAGTGGTTTAATCAGCAAATAAAATATGTTAAAAACGACAATAGTTGTGATCAGCAGGATAAGAGTTAACGTGTATCCTGTTTATTTTTTTATTTCTATGTATCGTTCATTTGAAGCTGGAACTGACAAAGCAAATTCCAGATTCAAATGAATAAAACTACATCTCATTATAGGCACCTACCCAAAATAAGGTATCTCCAAAATTGACTATGGCAGGAAATAAAAAGGGTTAACCCTTACAGCGCGGAGATCGACTTTAGTCGTCAGAATCTGACGTCTGTAGACGTCAGATTCTGACGTCTAAAGTCGATTCCCGCACTGTAAGAGAAAACATATTTTTAATGGCCGTAGACCCATAACATAGGTATTCAAATGAGCCGGAAAGAGCTAACTAAGACATTTATGATAATTTCAAATTGAAAAAAACCCTTCGGTTTCCACGATTTTCATAAAAAAATTCCGCGCTTCAAGGGTTAATAAGTACCATAGTAGGGAAAGGGTTAATACGAAATCTTACCTTGAGCTGTAATAAGGCATCGTAGAGGGACGGGCGGGTCCGTGAGCTGCCTGCCCCGGGGGTACGTCCACCACGTGCTACACCCCCCACGATAGGCGGGGGATGAGGCACCCCGGGGACAGCGCCGTGCTGGGTGACACTGGGGGCGCGGGGCCAGCCGGGGGGTGCACGGCGACATGTGCCGGGTCGTGACAGGGTCGTAGAGCTCCTCCTCCCTCCTATACCACCGCGTACGTGTTTTTTACGGACGGTACTCTTCCTGGCGAGCATTGCTACACTGGTGCTATGTGGTACCCCTGGTACAACACCGTACCCCTTGTATGTACGTGCTTTTACACACTGTTAAGCTCACTTTCTGCAGTTTCTCTCGCGCATGACCTTTATCCCTACGACCCGCCACCACACAAGGGGGTGAAAACCAATTCCACACAGTTTGCTATGTGGTACCCCTGTACACCCCAGTACTCTTGACGTGTTTCGTTTTGCAAACTATGAAGGCCAATTTCTGCAGTTGCTCGTGACTTTTATTCCTACGACTCACCAACATACACTGGGTTATAAACTCCAATCCCTACAATTTACAGCCTTGACAGCCGGTCCATCTGTCGTAGAATTGTTTTCCCTGGCGAGTATAATGGTATCAAGTGACAGATTGTAAATATTTCTTCACTGGCGGCGATCACCCGATAACAACTCGTAGTAAGTGCCGGGGAGTTGTGATAGGTCACTTGCTTTATTGACACCTGACAGATAACGAAACTAAAGTTATAAATCAGTGAGATCCAGCATTCATGAACTACGAGAATAACACAATTGTTCTATAGTGTGCAGTAAAATCAAAGTGTTATGCATGCAACAGCAGAACAGCGATTGATGTGATCTAAAAGTTGGTCAACTCATCAGGTTAGTAATGGATGTGGCTGTGACAGACATGGGTGATGTCTTTGTCAGGTAAGCCTGACACTGTGAAGCTCTATGGAGACAGAGAAGGACTGGCAGAACCAGCCAGAACATCTGTATACCTGTAATCTCGCCGGTACTGGAGTTTGCACCTGTGTGGGAGATAGAAAGGTAGGGGATGCTACAGCACAGCGGCATCCACAACTGGTGGCTCATGGCCGCAACAGCAGGAGCAACAACAGGGTCAACAACAGCAACAGTAACAAATGCCAGCAGCAGCAACGGCGACAGCAGCAGCACCAGGAAAATTAACAGAAAAAGCAACAACGGCAATAACAACAGCAAATACATGTGTAACAGTATCAGCAACAGCAAAAATAGCATCGACAACAGCAGCAACAGCAGCAGTAGGAACAATAGCAGTGACAACAGCAGCAACAGCAGCAGCAAGAGCCAACAACAGCAACAACACCAGACGCACCATCAACAAGACGGAAAGCTACAGCGATAACCACAGCAATCACGGAAGAAGAAGCAATGTCAACAGCACACTCAGTACTAATACCCCAGACAAATCTCTTTCTCCCAGGACAATCTATTGTGACTACTCGACTAGCATTTAGTCCTTTTTTTCAATTGACTTATACCATCACACTGACTGTGGTCCAGGTCATCGTCAGTCATCTTACAGCTGAAGACAGAGATGTATCTGCCACTTGAGGAAGTGCCACTTGAGGAGGTGGCATACACACCATTTCATCTCCAAGGGGACGACATATTCTAGCAGGACTATAAGATATGCAAACGGTGTTCATTTGAGTGCGATATGGGAAAATACAGTACTCGTTCAATGAATAAGGTGTGAGCCTTTAGGCGAACGAACACCTTATTCATTGAACATGTGCTGTATTATCCATATCGCAAAAAATGAACAACGTTTGTATTTTCTCACACATGACACGATCAAGTCACATGATATGACATTAAACTACCATACATTGTGCTGCATCTACAGCCAGAGTGCGATATGGGCTGATACCGATATACGTCTCATAGTGAAAACCACAGCACAGAGTGTGAGAAGAGTTATAAAGCACTGTTTTTCCTAACCAGTAAATCCTTCTCCAGCTAGGGCCGTATATATTTTTTTCAAGCCATTTTTAAACCTTACAAGATTACAATGATATTGGAAAAAAGTGTGTTGGTAAATTGTCAGTTACATCAATAATGATTTGAGATACATGCCTTTTTTCCATCAATTACATTCTCTGTCCTATATTTGAAACTGGAAATTTGATCAGCAATTTATGCTTCACATGAATGATACTGTCAGACAACTAGGGCTAGGGTTGAGTGTTATCCATTATTTAACCCTTGCACAAGTTACAGCCCGGGGATCGACCTCAGGCGTCAGAATCTGACGTCTGTAGACGTCAGATTATGACGTCTAAAGTCGGTCCCCGCACTGTAAGAATTAAACTATTTGTAATGGTCGTAGACCCATACATAGGTATAAATGAAGCGGAAAGAGCTAACTAAGACATTCATGATGATGTCAAATTAAAAAAAAACTGTCTCCATGGTTTATATAAAAATATGTCAGCGTTGTAAGGGATAAAATTGTTATCCTTTCACATTGTGAAGAGAGTGGCTGAGACACGTGAAGGGAGATGGGTGGATCTTATGATGTATGTACAGCTGGACAGCTTTCGCGTCTCCATCTCCCTCTTATTAGCAGATAGCCCGTCTTCTGTCACTTAATTCACTAAGCTTTGTCAGTCTAAGGATTAGGTGCCTGTCACCAAGTAGTCAACGCTCAAGACAACTCAGGGACAGCTCTCCAAAAGGCCAGATATGTCCTGCAAAAGCATACCACAGTAACTGCTTACTTTTCAAGTAAGCAGCTGCTGTGGTATGCTTTTGCGGGGAAAGTAAGCAGTTGCTTGCCTATGGTGGACAGATTTGGCCTTTTTCACGCAGCACCGACAGAGTTGCCTTGGGCGTGGACTGTTTCATGAGGCAGTAACTGCTTACTTGACAAGGAATTAGTCACCACTGTTTTCCATTGTAAAACAAAACTGTCATTCATTATATATCTACAATAAGCCTATATCTTTATGGAGGTTCTGCACATAAAAGCCCATACCAAGAAGAACATTACCATTGAAAATACAACTACTACCCGATGGCAAGTCCTACACAATCACCCTTAGTGTACCTTTATCAAGGAAATAAAAGGCATTCACTTGATGTTGGTTTAATACTGGGTGATCGTCCACAATGTACCAACATAAATGAATGAGGCTATAAGTCAATTATGTGCTCAAACAGGCTAAACTGGGCCAGGATATTAACGTAATCAGGATGGTGAGGTAAATTAGATAACGCTGCATGCCCTGCGGATAGAGGCCTCTGACGCCCAGCACGCGACCACTTGATGATGGAGAGTATCCACAATGAATATAACGAGTGGGTGGAGAAGAAACACATTATTTTCTGGGAAATCAAAATACAGAGTTAAGGGAGCTATCTACTAATTCTGGCGTGACAGGCGGTGGTGTCAACCACCACACCAGGGCACTCAACATGGAGGAGACTAGAGTCAATTTCGAATGCTTGCTGTGTTATTTATTCGTGCTTTTAATTGATTTTCCTGATTCTCAGATGTCTAATTTACATCCCCAGCAAGCACGAGACGTCGACACAATGGTGGGTCAAAGGTGGGACATCGTCGTAGATGTTGAACCAACATTGGCCCTCGTGTCCTGTTTTGTGGGTGTGAGGAGTCATTTTTATAAAGTATGACCTATCAAAATGTTTCTACCTCAGTCCTATTCCATAACTGTTCCCAACTGTTCAAGATTGCATGTGATCGTAGATTTTGTTACACGTCACCAAGCATCATCTCAACAGAATAAATTGTCTTTGAAAATATAAAATAGTTTGTGATAGATGCTCAGTTAATGAGATTTTTTTTTTTCATAAACTCAGCTATTTTTGCCATTTGAAGCTCTAGTGTCAACTAAACAAAAATATATAAAAACTGATAAATCAACAGGAGAAGAAATACTCACAGTCAGACCTACATGAATTACATATAACGGAATAGCACACCCATTTACACCTGCACCAATAAAAACAACAAATTTTCCAAAGCTTTCTCATATATCATCAACTGATTTTCAGCAAAATACAACAATGAAGAGTCAATAAAAATATTTACACTTCCGTACACACAGATTCTACCTACACTGCGTTATAAAGGCAAACAACAGTAACTGGTTACTTTTCAAGTGAGCAGTTACTGCTGCGTTTGCGTATCATTTTAATATACGTTCACCTTTATGATAATCTGCTCTATTTAAAATCATACACAGTCCATAAGTCCATCGTTTTATTCCATCTGAACAGTAATCCAGTAAAAATCGATTTTCATGAAGAGCACATCCTACAATCAAACTGCACCTGCAGGCACTCATGAAGATTGCTGCTATTTCCTTTATGACACTCGATAGCAAATGTGTTTCATGCGAAACGACATTAGCCAACTTAATTCCTGCATTGTATCAAGAAATCTAATTAGGATTCTTTGATTGTATGGAGCAAATCCAGGTTGTGAGTAGACGCGCCACAACACTATACCTACAGGTACTGAACCACTCAAATCAGCGCGCGAATGGGGTCCACCCTCAATGTGATGTCCTCAAGCCATGTGCAGGACATGTAAGAAAAGCCAATATATCAGCATGGTCATTTCAGCTGTGGTCGGCACAACATGGACCTGATAGTCCAGCCAACAGGGATCCGTGTGTTAGCCGGACAGCTCCCCGCCACCCTGTGGACAGGTGCGGTATACAGAGTCCTGGACTGGCGCCGGCTGCAGTGTCAATCT